>CAJVQA010003024.1:0-20460 GCA_910591915.1 Cetraspora pellucida
AATGTAAAATTTAGTACTGAACAAGTTTACTTAAGAGCCAAAAGCAAGTTAATTTAGTAAAATAAATAGTTATAAACGTTTTTGTACGGACGAATTTTTAGTTAAGATTTGTGTAAAGGATTTGCAGAAAGAGTTCCACCTAAATTAAAATTTAAATTATTTAATTGGTTAATTATTTAATTTTTCTAAAACTTTAAAATTCCAATATTTGAACTTTTAGTAAAATGAATTGAATGCACAATATAATTTTGACCTTTAAGTTTTAGAAAAATTTTAATTATTTATACTGTTTGTTAAAGACTTTTAATATAACAAAAAAATAACTTATTTTTGTTCTTAAATGTATCAATTTTAGTTTAATTTAATTAAAAAGAAAATATAATAAAAATATACTTTTTTTTCAATCAGATGTAAATAATATAATCTAATCTAAATTTTGCAAATTTTTATATAATTAGTTTCAATTTGAAAAATATATAAACTTTAAATTTTTAAAACTTTTTTAGAAGTACTATTTTATATAAATCAAAATTAAAAATATAATTTAAATATTAACAAACAATCATCTAAATAATAGCTGGCCAATAGCTTGTTGCCTTCTATAAAATTAGAAGAATGTAAAAATAAGCTAATATTATAAAGATAGTCAAAAAATTTGTTATATCTCAGATAATAAATATTAAAAATTATCAAAATATTATCTAAAAAACAATAATAATATTAAGATATAAGGTAATATTTTAACAATAGTATGTTTATATATTAAAGATTTAATAAATCATAAGAAGATATACTGTTGGCTTGCTAATAAAATTTTTTTGATTATTTTAAATAATATTTAAATAATATATTTCATAATATATTAATTATAGTTGTATATTGAAATTCTGAAACACAAAATCCTAATATACAAATTTTTAAAAACAAAATCCCAATAAACAAAATCTTAACAAATTAAAATTCCAACAATATTAAAATACCAACACCCAAAATTTCAACATTCAAATCCCAAAATTATCAAAATTTCAACACTCAAAATCCTAATATACAAAATTCAAATACACAGAATTTTGAGTCTTAAAACCTAATACTCAGAATTCAGATACTCAGAATTCTGATACTTAAAATTCTAGTGCAACAAAAATCCTGGTTTCAGTATTGTTACTTAATAGATATCTTCTATACAGATCTGTATTATTTATCAACAATTACTTTATAGACATTATATTTCAACTAACAATTATTCATTAACAAGTTCATTTTACTAACAGTTTATTTTATTAAAGCCTTTGATGAAATAAACTGTGAACTTGTTAGTAAGTAATTGTTAGTAAAATGTGGTATTTATAAAGTGATTTTTGGGATCTTTATTCACTTTACAACAACTACTACTTTTTCAATACTCCACTACAATCACTACTCCAATGTACTCTACTTTCTCAATATACTCTGTTTTATAGACATAATTACTTTCATCCAACAACTCCTTTTCTGATAACTACTATATCTATGACAACCACCCTTTTCCTAACACTCTGCTACAGCTACTCTTCAGCATAATTTACTTTCTCAACTATCTTATTCATAACAACTTCTTCTTGATAACTACCACTTCTTAACAACTGCTTTTTTTCTAGCACTACATTACAACTACTTTCTGAAATCCTTTTTACAGCTATTTATAATACATAAAAACACTATTATAATTAAAAAAACAAAAATATAAAATACAAAAATTAAAAAAAAATTAAAAAATTAAAAAATTAAATTAATTAAAAATATAAATCAATTAAAAATTAAATTAATCAAAAAATTAAATTATTTATCATAAAAAAATTAAATTATTTATTATAAAAAAAATTTAAATTAAATTAATAAATTAAATTATTTATCAAAAACAAAGTACAAAGTACATAGTATATAGTTTACAAACAAGTTAATATGTTTGTACAATTCTTAGCATTTGATTGGTCTGCATGATTCTGTTTGTCACATATTTTTATGCTTTGCCTATTTTTTCTATATTATTTTGCTCTATTAACTTTAGTCAACTCAAGTTCTATCCCAGTAACTGTGAATTTCTAGTAGTAAAAACAGTGTATATTATGCTGAATTCAGGCCAATATCTTATTCTTTCCAAATATATTATGAAAAAGTTTTTCAAAGAATGTATAATTTAATAAAAACACAGTTTTGTAACAGTTTAAGGATACATGCAATGGTCCAATCATTGAAACAATATGCAAAATTTAATTCAATATTTCAGAATTTATATCTTAAATGTAATAAGTAATAGCATGCTATACATAAGTTGTCCAGAATAGTCCATAGGTACTACTAACACCTGTGTTTCTATATAAGCATTTATTTTAAATAAATCTATTAATAACTTTACTGAATTTATTTAGTTTTTAGTTGCTTTAAGAAACCCTACTTTTAGATCAACTAATTTTGTATCTTTCATACTTTGATCATTGTAACATTATTCAATCTTATCATCATAGCTATAAATTAAAAGGTGCTCAACAAATTTATCATAAGTTTCTGATGTGAATGTCAAATTGGTAAATGCCTGCTTTTGTCCTATATAATTAAGCCATAATTGAGAGAAAAAAAATAAGTAAGCATTTGATATAATAATATTTATATTTATACCTCCTTTATTATGAACATATTTTTTTTAATTATCAGGATTGTAAAACAGGATAGATGTGACCTCTGGTAGGGCTTTCAAAAATGTTGTAACAAAATGTGAAATATTATAAGTACTTGTTACATCACTATAGTAATATTTATAGATATTGTGAAAATTATCCATATTAAGAACAACAAATTTTTGTTCTATTAAAAAAATATATGATTAATTACTATATAACAAGACCTATAGAAATATTTATAAACTTACATTATTAATTAAAATTTTTTCTCACTGTTGTCACATGTCCTTCTAAATGCTGAGTTTTCTGTCTTATGATAGTTATATGCCATACTGACAGCATGCATCAGCTAAGGTTTTTATACTAAAAAAAAAGTTCCAAATGCATTCAGTAAGCATTCTATCTTCACTTTAATTCTATTAATGGACTTGTTATTAAGTTCTGCTAAAAAATAATAAAACAAAGCTAATCTTTTTTTATTTTTTTCATTAGTCATATTATTTTTAGATTGTGAATTAGTTCTAATTACTAATTGATTAAAAAACTTTTCTGTAATAGTTCAACCTCTTTAAGCATTGTTTTGAATTCTTCTAGATCTAAAATAAGCTTTTCATTATATACTCATTATTTTATGTATAATACCCCTGCTATTAGCTTGATCTTTTTACTAAGAGGAATTAATTCTAAAAAAATTTAATAATATAAAAAAATAATTCTTAATATAACTATAGCAAAATTGCTTTTTTTATCTAATTTTATTTCTTCAAACTCTGCATATACTTTGTTATATACAGTCTTCAATTTCTAAAACTGGTCTTCAGAATAAATAATATCATCATGTAAAATGTATGACTTACCTTCAAATTGTCTTAAATTATCTTTCAAAACCCTCTCTTTTGTCTATAAATAATCTAATATATTAGTATGTTCAGGATCCTTATCAGTTTTACACAAACAATGATGACACATAATCATCTCCAGTAGTAATTCAAAAAATCTAACTAGCCATTCTGGAGTCTTCTTGAACTTCTTGCTTTCTTTATTGCCTTTTGCTATGAATCTATATAAATCATGTTTTGAATAAGAACAGGTGTTAGTTGCTTTTTTAGCATTTGTTATTAAATGATTATGGTGTTTTTGACATAATGCCATTCTGACCAAGTTCAAGTATTCACTTGAACTTGATATTGTAACTTGATCAGTTACAGTAGATGCACTAAACTGCTCATAATCACAAACAACATTGTCTTGACTAGAGATGGGCACTATGCAACATGGTGCTTAATTGTTACATGATTAAAATTATGAAAATTACATCAGATGTTACTTTTTACATAAATTATAATATGTGATGATTAAGCACCATGCTGCATAGTGCTTATCTCTAGTCTTGACCCTCTAGATCACAGTGCTAGGCTTTTCTTTTTCCTCTTTTTTCGTTTGAAAGAGGTATTTCTCCATTGTAAGGTTGCTGGGTGGCCATTTTGCATCTATTTCTACTTTAATAAATTGCTAATTACAACGAACTAAGAAAAAACTCTTCTTAGCTAATTTCCGAATTACTTCGAAGATTGTCGAATTACTTTAACTACTAATAGAGAAATATGTATTCTTTATAATTTTTTTTTGTTTCAAACTCTGCGTGTGCGTTCCAGGGGCTGCGTCTCCATTTTTGTGTTGAGAAACGTACTCGTGTAACATTTGATCAACCATCCAATCAGATTTTAAGTTCGCTATGCTAATTAAATGCATATACGTAATTAAAATATAGTACGCATTGTGTGTAACGTATTATAATTCATACTATATAATTAGATAGCTTAAACGCGTAAGGTTAATGTTCACAATTATAATGCATAACGGATAACGCATACTATTATATAATGCATATAGTTAGGGTTGAAGAGGCAGCTATAGATGTAACCCAAACAATTTGGGGCGTCCCAAATAGTGATGTATCCCAAACTGTTTCGGCATTACGGATACAGCCGGGATTTGGGATTTGCCGATATTTAGAAATTAATATATATTACAGTATTGATACGTATATAAGTGCGCAATATATTCACTATTACTACACACGAAAAATCTCTGATAATTGATTTTTATACAGAGATCGTTTAAAGCAATGTGCAGTTAGAGTTACTTTTTTGATGGAGTTATGGTTTGGCCTATAAAGATATCAATAATGTAAATATATTAAATGCATATGACCTTCATATATTAGTTTTGATTTTCGTATCCCAATATTGCACGTAAGATTTCAATAATAGTGTCAAAGCCTCAACGTTATTTGGATCCTAGTTGCAGCAAGTTCCTTGGTTCCCGGACCAAATCTTCCACGCCTGCTTTCGAGTATCCTTCATTTTTGGTTGTGTTTTAGGTGGACCATTTTTCACCCTCACGATGTATGCAAGTGCCTAAAATTTCTAAACTCATCAATACATGTATCACATGTAAATTACCAAGCAGAAAATTATTGAATTAACATTTTCTATTTATAAGTTAGAAAGTACCAGTAAAGAATTTTAAAGGAGTATCATTTGTATAATAAATATTTTAACACATTCAAATAAGTATGTTTTAAAAATATTTTTGCAATAATAATACGCATTTGCGTGTATTTGAACATTATCTTAAAACGCACATGTACGATATTTTGAATAATTTTGTAATTAACATAATAAATTCGCGTTATTACTCATATAATATTTGATAGTTTAAATTTTTTAAAAAAAATTTGTGTTTGGCTAGCTTGAAGTATAATTATCACATGACGATAGGGAGCTTGGCACACCTAAAATAATTTGACATGCCATTTAGCAAATAGCGTGCAAGGATACAACCTTGGCGTACCATGATTTAAGTCTGATAAAAAAAATATTTTCCAGAACATTAATAAAATTTTGCCAATTATATTATGTGAATATGTATATTTCGCTACTGCACTAGCAAAAAATCCCTTGCAAAATTTTGCTATAAGCTTCGTTACGATCATAACCTCTAATGTAATGTTTTATTAAACTATCATGCATATTCGCTGTTTTTATGAGATTTGATTGATCAAATTTATTTCGGATGCTATGTAAGTTCAATTCTATTGGTTTTTACTTAATATTTTATTTTAAAATCCTTAATATCCTTTCGTATTTAATAAATATGCTGGAACTAATTATAGCAGACAACTCTATATAGTTATACAAATACTTCGATTACTTATACATGCCAATTCTCTATAAAAAGAAATAGGGTCAATGAATGATTTAAGATGAAGTTTAGTAATGAAAATCACAAACCATTCCTAAGTGACTAATTATTAATGTCCTCATCTATTCTATAAATTTCTTTGTTAAGTCATGATTAAGCACCTATCGCCTTTTACAAAGCTTTATCATTAGCAGTTCTTGAATTTCTAGAAGTGGCTAAATCCAGGAATACTAATTCAGAATTAATTTCATTTTTGATTACATTTCAAGCCACATTATAGCAGCAAACCCAGCATAAAAAAATAACAATATGATAGGTTGCGCGAAGCTACAATGGAATAATAAGAAAACATAATGATCTTCTATAATAAACTTTTTTTCAACGCCCATAAGCCTTCAAGTGTCTATTATGTAATACTCTTAACAAATAGATAATCCAATGCAAAATGCATGTGACAAATATCATTAAAAAAAAAGTATCTTGTTGAAGTAATTGGTATTACACTAATTACATATGTAAAAACTCCATGTAATGCTTTTAAATTTAATTAACGAATAAACCCTATATTAAAGCTACTTAAATTCCACACTTAATTTTATTGTAAGTTGAACCGGAATTCTTTAACGACCCGGGCACATTTTAGAATTCTATTATAACCTATGTTCATTTGAAATCATCTTAGGTGCAGTCTAAATCTACAATAATTCCATTCCGACGTAAGACAATTTTATTAGAATATACTAGAAATCTGATGTAGGTCAGAAGCGAAAATTGTATTGTTACACTGAATGCAGACAAATAAACAGTTTTCAGTGAATGCACAGTTCTAATATATAGATGACCTCTATATATGCATTTTTTCATATTGTTCTCGAAGTGCACAGTGTTAAAGGTTTGTCCAAGTACATGCACTTATAGAAGTTTACTGTATATGAGTATCGCTCGACCTTTTTTTAATTTTTGTTTTTTATAGTTCTCTATCTCTACCCAAGAGCAATGTGTACGAACTAGGGATGTGATCCTACTTATCTGAACTCTGTTCGTCCCTGTTCCAAACTCGAACCCGTTAAACTCGAGTTTTTTTATCATGTGATTTTAATTATGTAAAATGAAATTGATTGTACTTGGATCGAGTTCGGAACTGATCTTATGAGTGAAAGTTTAAATTTTGACTTTTAGTTAAATGATATAATGTTATCAAATAAAATATGAATAAATTAAAAAAACAATAAAAATTTTAGATCAAGTAAATATGACATTTTTTGTTTATTAAAAGTTAATTTTGATGTTTGTAATTAAAAGATAAAAAAAAATTAATTGCATAATAGAATTTTCTCAAATACTATAAATGTTTCATGTTTTATTCTTTATTTATTTTTTTCATTATTTTTATATAATGGATGAAGACAATGTATTTGAAGAACCTTATACAATGGATAAAGACAATATATTTGAACAGCCTAATATAACAGAATGTAGTTCCACATTGATTTCAATAATATCTCAAAATACATTTGAACCAGAAGCACTTGTAGAAATAATAAACCTAATAAACTGATCCTCTAGACAATTGAAATGTGATTCTTTCTGGAATGAACTAATTGAAACCAGTGATAAATGTTAGTGCAAGCATTGTGACAATGTCTATTCTTTGGATATGAGCTTTTCAACAATAAAAAAATATTTTAAACATAATCATCTAAATCGATGGAATGAATTAATGAAAATTATCAATAAGACAAATAATGAACCACCTTATAGTAGAGATAAAATATTTGAAATAAATCAATAGTTTTTTAAATGGATTTTCATAAATCAGAAACCATTTTCTCTTATTGAAAATAAATATTTTCAATTATTTATTAATAAATTGGCATCATGATATTATCTTTCTTCAAGGAAATTTATTGCACAAGGTGTTTTGAGATTGTATTATAACAAGCAAAATGAACTTCATGAATTTTTTAATATAAATAAATAAAAATTTGCTATTACAACAGATGCATGGATTTCATGTACTAATCTTAGTTTACTTATTATTATATTTCATTAGATCAATGAAAATTGGATCATAAAACAGATTTTATTGGATATGATACTATTTCATAAATAACATACTGACAATTATATAGCTGAAAAAATTTTAGAATCAATTTTATATTATAATATTAGTTCCTACATTATTTCTATAACTACTGACAATGTATCTAACATGGACATATTTGGATGCATATTTTATAAGAAATTTTGATACAAATATGGTAATCAAAGTTTTGAATATGTTCGTTATATATCTCATATATTAAATCTTGTCATTTCAGAAGCTATAAAAGTTATTGTTAATTCAATTTCAAAATTAAGAACTTTGTCAATTATATATGAAAATCTCAACTATTATTTAAAGATCTTAAAAATATTTTTTAAATAAATGGAAGGTCTTTTTTTGTTCCTGATTTAGATATATCTACACAATAGAATAGTACATATGTTATGATCAAAAAAATATTTTGAATTCATAAAATGATTGGTGAATTTATAGAAGATAATCCAACCTTAAAAGATCAATATTTAAATGAAAATGAATAACATAAAATTGAAGTAATGTTATAATTTTTTTTTATTCTTATTTATTATTATTATTATTATAATTATTTTATTTTTTTTATTTTATTTAAGTAATCTTTAAGTTGTTTGAACCTATAGATAAAGAAACAACAATCTTGTCTTCATCAATACGTTCAATAATAGGAGATCTGCATATGATATTTCTAACTATTTTAGATATTTTATATAATATATTAAATAGTGAAATCTGAATAAAAAATCAGATTGTCAGCAAATATATAAAAAACTTGATGATTATTGATCAATTCTTTGAAACTGTTATAGTATATCTGCCATATTGGATCTGGACATAAAATTATCACTATTTGATAATGAGATAGCAATAATTGTATGTGAAATGGTGTATAACATTTATATACAATATACAAAGGAAATTAGCATCTCATTAATTATTGAAAATGATGATTCTCCAAGAAATTATTTTCAGAAGCATCATAATGAGAGTCCAAAAACAATCCTCCTGAAGAATATCTTACAGCTACTGAAGAACATTGCAACCCTCTTGATTTCTAGAAAAACTGATCAGGTGATGCATGCTATACTGGACTAGCACAAATGACACAAGATTACTTAATTGTTCAGGCCACAAATGTATCTAGTGAACAGATGTTCTCAAAAGTGAAGGATACAATTACCCCACTATGTAATCAGCTATCTGAAGAAAACATTTGCACAAACCTTTGTTTAAAAACTTGGTACGAGTCAGGTATTATTGATAATATGGAGTCAATAGTAAATAAATAATACTATTGCTATAAATACATTATGTGAACATATATTACATATAACAAATATATCATGATTATGTATATAAATATAAATTTGCATATATTCTTATAAATAACGGGTTTTAAATTAACAACCATAATTCATAATCATGTGTA
The DNA here is from genome assembly GCA_910591915.1 of Cetraspora pellucida. Lineage (NCBI taxonomy): Eukaryota > Fungi > Glomeromycota > Glomeromycetes > Diversisporales > Gigasporaceae > Cetraspora > Cetraspora pellucida. The sequence continues at coordinate 9,374 of CAJVQA010003024.1, forward strand.
TAACCAGTTTTAAAACCGAATGTGAAATCCAGTTTATGTATGCGTTTTGGAACAGTGTTCGAGCGGGTTTCGGAGCATGAACTAACCAATTTAAGCAGGATCACATCCCTAGTACGAACGTGATAACTTTGTGACTGTTATCCCGACAGACACCTATCAAAAAGCTTAAAAGTCCTGACTATCATTCTATGCATACCAAAGTGAAGATTCTTTGTGTCGTCCCGACAGACCACCTGCTAAATTTTGATCCAATTTTGCTGACAATTGTTTGTTAGGCCACTCATGAAAGTAGGTGAGGGTGTGTCGAAAAAACCAGACTTTGTCTGGTTAGCAGAAAGACTAAACCCTTTACTTATGCCCTACCGATTACGAATCAAAAGCTACATAATTAAATCATTATTATAATAAACTTTACCGATGTACGTTGTTACTATAACAGACTTTAACGATCACCAGATCGCAAATCTAATTTTACGGTATTCGACAGGCAAAAAAAATTTGAGCAGATATCAATGCATCTCCTTTCATCTCACAAAATCAATAACTCTATCTAATAGCTCTATGTTTGTAGTACACATGGGTGCCTAAATTATTTTGGCTTGCTGTAAATAAAAATGGCAGAAATTATTTTGGGCTGCCTAAACTGTAAATAATTTCGGCAGCCGAAAATATTTTCTAATGCTGAAAATATTTTCTGATATTATTATTATACATTTGTGCCTAAAATATAGGATACGTATCATTTCATCGACGATCACTTTACCGAGCACAGCGTAAGGAGTGAGTGATATTGAGCAATAATTATTCATCATCTCTCTGTGATGGGGTGTTCGGCAAAGCGATTGTCGGTGAAATGATACGTATCCATTATACACACATGCGGCGTGTGGACAGGCAAAAGTTTTCTAAATTGCCATTTTGATCCAATTTTTATAAGATTTATATGCAAATGTATCAAAAAAAAATTAATTTTCTGAGTTGCACCAAAAACATAGCTTTAGTTATTCATGGACGCTAAATTGCCTTTTGGCTTGCTGAAAAAGAAAATTGCAGAAAATATTTTCTACATCATTATTATATATGTGTGCCTAAAATATTGGATACGTATCATTTCATCGACGATCACTTCACCGAACACCCATCACACAGTATAAGGAGTAATATTGAACGATAATTATTAATTATCAAATAATCGTTTAATATTAGTCATCGCTTTGCGTGATGGGGTGTTCGGTGAAGCGATTGCGATGAAATGATACGTATCCATTATACATGCGTGCGGGCAAAGATTTTCTAAATTGCTGTTTTGATACAATTCTTATAATATTTATATGCAAACGTATCAAAAAAATCCAATTTCTATGAAAGAATTGCATCAAGCCGTAGCTTTTGTATCGCCTTATGTAGAGATAAAGCTCCGGACATTTATATGGTCTATGATATAACCATGTCTGAAGGACTTTAGAAAACGAACCCACAAAAAATGATCGTCCTTGTAATTTTTGACCAATCAAAATTTAAAGATCAGGTGTAACGTAATGGTCAAACCATAATCTGTGTGTAAAATTAAGCCATCATGTTTAGTGATGGGCAATGTGCATGACATGCACATGATTTTTATAATGCCGGCGAAGCAATATAATGCTGGTAGATAATATGAGCTGGAAATTTTCAATAGGTTCCGGAATGTTCCGAAAAATTCCCATGCGCGAAAAAATTGGAATTTGCACATCACTGATCATGTTAGAGTTACAGTTAGATCAATACAGCTCTATTAGTAAATTTTACAAGAAACACTTTTAATTAGGCCGCAGAAGGTGGCACTTTAATTAACTTGTATGTATAACTTGTTAGATCTATGAGCATTTGATGTCCGGCTAATTATAAAGTATTTGAGTGTCAAGTTTTTGTTTGATTGTGTTAAGCACTAGCTAAAAAGTTGTACAAAAGGAGTTGGTCTTGTAGCTGCAATAAACTATGGGTTTATTTTTTCGGAAACTGAAATAATTACGGCTGCCAAAAATAATTTCGGCTGCCGAAAACAATTACGACTGCCTAAAATAATTACGACTGCCTAAAATAATTTCGGCAGCCGTAATTATTTTCGGCATTTAGGCACACATGTATATACAATGCTATGAAAAGTGCAAATAACGAAACTTTTCCCAAAAAAGTAATCATCGAACTGCATAGAATTCAGCAATAATAAAGTTACTATACAATCTTCAAACTATTTCTTTTTGGCGCAAACAAAAAAAAAAAGGATGTAAGAAAGAAATCAACATGAGATTGTTCCAATATGAGGTCGATTGGGGGTTTTTTTATAAATATTAATCATTGACAAACTGTAAATACTATTTGATCTCACATTGGACTAGCAAATCTTGGTTCCTTGCTCGAAATATTTCATTTTTGTATAATTATTAATCCCTTAATTTGTTGTATAGCGATAGAAAAATTATGATATTATAAAATTTTTATTTCGATTTTTACTAAATATTTAAGTTAAACAATTCTAAAAATGCATTTCTGCATATTTTTCTTTCAGGTACTAATGTATACGAATAATTATTTAAATGTGTTAAAATATACTATAGATAATAAACAATAATGTCGAGAACCTCAAAAAATCTTGCAAGTCTGGAATTAGTGCCAGGTTGATAGACAAATTAAGGAAACCACTTTTTTATATACATTTTTCTTATGAAACCGTTCTTGGCGCTTTAAGAAAAAAAGATTCTACTCATAATTTTAGTATGGATTTTATCCAAATCCCTTCTTATATCTCCCACTCCAATTTTAACATTAATATCAGTTTAAATATAGGCGAAGTTTGTCAATTAGCGTAATCTACCACACTTTTCGGTCTTGCAAAATCAGGTTGTAAATGGTAACTTACCCAATAGTAAGTTACTGAAAAAATTAAAGTTACCTAGGTCTTTGGGTAAGTTACCGAATCACATTGTAATTAAGGTAATATCGATAGTCAATAAAATATAAATAGTTGGTAAGTTACCTATTGATTTGGTAACTTACAATAAAAATTTATAAATTATAGTAATTTTACAATTTTGATCTGTATATTTAATTCTTATATTAAAATTTTAAAAAATATCGAACCTTAATTTTAGATACTATAAATATAGAATTTTTGTAATATGTATACTTTAAAGCAATTTGATAATTTAATTATATATATAATATTATAAATATATTTTTTTAGTAATGCTTATTCTATATAAAAAAATAACCTCAAATATATTTTAACAGACTTCTTTATTATTTAGCAAAGTATCTTGTTTTTAAATAATAGTTAATTAATAAAATAAGGCAATTATTATCTCAACTTGTATGAAAAAGGCTACAGATAAATAAATACAAGTATTTAAAAAATGCATATTAAGGAAATATAAAGTATTAAATTATTATTTAAACAAGTATTATATGGGATCTTTGCTAGCAAAATTTTTTTCTAAAAATAGATTTACTATGATTTTCTTAATAAAAAATCCCGTGTAACAATGGCTCGTAAGGTTATTTTGCTAGCAAAGAACCATATTAACTTGTATGAAAGGAACTACAAGCATTTAAAAATATATATTGAAGAAATATAATATATCAGAATATTGTTGTCAAAAAGTGATTTTCAAAGAAATAAAGTCAAAGAAATAATCAAGATCTTTTATACTACATGAAATTAATTTGAAGAGTTTAATTGTTATTATCATTAAAATTTTAACATTATATTTACAAATTAATTTGGTATATACCTTTAAGCAGCTATATATAATTAGTTAAAATATTTTAGTTATAAATCGTTATAAAAATTTTAATAAAAAACTTGTCGAATTTTATACTTACAGCGATTTCATTATACTGTATACAATTAATTAAGAAGTTGAGTTTTTGATTTAATTATACAATATTACATATAAATATTCAATAAAAAATTTGTAAATTCTATACTCACAAGCTAATAATTTAATTTCATATATATTAATTATTTTCTTAATTGTAGATTATTATATAATTTTAATAGTACAATTTGTAAATATACTCACGTACTAATAATTTAAATTATATATAATTAATTAAAAGTATTTCATTACAGATTATAAATTTTAATACTTACCGCCTAATAATTCACATGAAAGGATTGCAAAATATTATTTAATTAGGATATAATAAAAATTTGAGCAATAAAGCATTTCATTTATAGATTATAAATTTTGATACTTACTGCCTGATAATTTACATAAAAAATGAATGCAAAATATTATTTAATTAAAGTATAATAAAAATTTGAGTAATAAAGCTTATAAATTAATTTTATACTTACAAACTAATCATTTATTTATATACAATTAGTTAAAAAGTTTAAATTTTTTAATAAGAATAATAAAATTTGTATAAATTAATTTTATACTCACATCTGACTAATTAAATTAATTAAAAATTTATTTAATTTTAGATTGCTATAAAAAAATTTTAATATCAAAATTTATAAATTAATTTTATACTTACTGTGGGCTGATAATTTAATTTATGTATAATTTATTAAAAAATTTGTTTAATTATAGATTGTTATAAAAATTTCTAATAGCAAAATTTATAAAATTAATTTTATACTCACTGTCGACTAATTAAATTAATTAAAAAATTTGCTTAATCATAGAATGTTATAAAAATTTTTAATAACAAAATTTATAAATTAATATTATACTCACGGACTCCTAATTTAATTTGAATATAATTGATTAAAAAATTTATTATAGATTGTTATAGAAATTTTTAATGACAAAATTTATAAATTAAGTTTATACTCACTGTCGACTAATTAAATTAATTAAAAAATTTGTTTAATTATATAATGTTATAAAAATTTTTAATACAATTTATAAATTAATATTATACTCACCGTCTCCTAATTTAATTTAAATATATTGATTAAACAAATTTAATTATAGATTGTTATAAAAATTTTCAATAACAAAATTTATATAATAATTTTATACTCACGGACTAATGATTTAATTTATATATAATTAATTAAAAAATTTATTAAATTATACATTTTACCAAATTATATATTAATTTTATACTCACAGGCTAATAATTTGGTTCATATATAATTGGTTTTGTATAAAAATTATTTAGTTATTATTATTATAAAATTTCTGCGGTAAAATTCAAAGATTAATTTTATACTTACCGCCTAATAATTGAGCATATATAATTAATTGCAAAAGATTATTTATAAACTATTATATCGTAAAGTCACGAAATAACACTTATGAGCCCTATTTCGAAAATTGCACTCTTAAAAAATGACATTTTTGTTTAAAATAATGCCCATAAGTATTCCAAAATTACGCTCATTTTATATAACATGTATCAGAGAATTTGATACATGCATAGTACATTAGGTTCAAAATTTTGACCTTATAATACAAATGGGCATCACAAAATAACACGCAATTAACACGCAAAGATACATTATTTCGTAGCTATACGGTAAATATTTTTAATGATTTAGAAATTAATTATCTACTTACAATGTTCTGAGCCTTTATTTATATTAATTGATTAGAAAGTTCCATTTAAGTGTACATTATTACAAAAATTCTTAATAATAAACTTTGTAAATTAATTGTATACTCACAGCCTAATAATTAAGTCAAATATGATCATTTAGAAAAGGTTCGTTTGTATAAATAATAGTTTTATAAAAGTTTCAATAATAAAAATTTATAAATTAATTTTATACTTACAATCGGCTATAATTTAATTCATATATAATTAATTAAAATTTTACTTAATTATAAATTATTAGAAATGTTTAAATTATAGTGTTTTTAAATTAATATTTTCTTTACTTACAATCTGATATTTTATTTATATAATTTGTTAGAAGGATTCATTTAATTATATTATAAAAAAAAATTATAAATTAATTTTATATTTACTCACTGTCTAATATTTTATCATAAAATTCATTAGAAAAGTTTGGTTTAATTATATATTATAATAAAATTTATAAATCAATTTATCTTTACTTACTGTCTAATATTTTATAATTTATTAGAAAAGTTTTATTTAATTATAGATTATTATAAAATACAAAATCTGTAAACTGATTTTAAACTTACTGCCTAATAATTTATCATAAAATAATTAGAAAATTTTAATTATAAAATTTTTCGCAAAAATCAATTTTATACTCACAGGCTAATAATAATTAATTGGAAAATTTTTATTTAATTATGGATTTTATAATGTTTTGATGATAAAATTTATATATTTTATACTCACGTTCTAATAATAATTAATTTAAAAATGGTTTATTTAATTATAAATAGTTTATTATAAGCCTTTTTAATGATTAAATCTGTAAATTAATTTTATACTTGCCACCGTCTAATAATTTAATTCATACATAATCGATTAGAAAAGGTTTAATTATAGGTTATAAAAATTTTCAATAATATCTTATACTCACTCTCTAATAATTTAATTTATATATAATCAATTAGAAAAGTTTAAATATAGATCATTATTTATAATATATAGTGAGCTTAGGATCAGATAACAAAAATCAACAGCATCAGGATGCAGTGATATATAAAATTCGAATATGCAGATTCAATAAAATTGCTTTATTTCAGAAATCAAGCAATTTACTTTTTGAAATTTAGACACTGAAAAGCAATTCAAATTTCCTTAAGTATTTATTATCTAATTAGGATTAGGATTAGGACTGTTGTTATGGGTTTAGTTGATATTTTATATTTTTGCTACCTGGAATGATATTACCCTGATACTGTTAATAAAAGGTATGGTAAATGATATAAAATATAAAACATACGTAGACATGCATGTGCAGTGTTAATAATATTGGCGATAAGAACCAAAGTGATAATAAAGATCAAATAATATTTTGACAACATTTTGAAGATGAATTTTTTTTATAATTAAGAGATATTAAATAGAACTGAAAAAGAAAAAGAAGAGCACAATTTTTACACTCCAAAATGCGCGTATTTAAATATACATCCAGACTCCCCTAAGTACAACTCCCTAAATGAATGCTCTATGAAAATCCTTCCTAAATGCGTGCCTCCACGCATATATATTTTTACCTCTACATGCAACTCTATGAAATATTTCTTAAATTTACTCCTCTGCACATATAAATTGCTACCTTCTTAACTGTAATACCTTTCCTCTATTAAAAACCTCCTTAAATGCACACCTTCAGACACATAAATTTTGAATGTAATATCTCTTTAAATGTGTGAACTCATCTTTTTACATACAGACCGTTGCAATGCATTTAAGAAGTAACTCAAACATTTTACTATAGTTCAGTATCTATTGCATTTACTTTAGTATATTTACCGATTTTCACTGCATCTCATATGAGCAGATTTTACGCAAGTAAATGCTAGTGTGACAATACATAACAAAAAAAGATTTTTATAGTAATTTTCAATCAGAGTCAACCAGAATAAATACTCTTATGAACCGAATCCGCACATATGGCTTCCATACATAAATTTTTTATCCTCTTAAATGTAATACCACAAGTACAAATTTTTATCTTCTTGAATATAATACCATAATAAATGCACGCTCTATGAAAATCTCCTTAAGTCCACGCCTTCACACATAAATTTTTTATCTCCTTGGATGTATACATTTTTAAATATGTGTTAACTCATTTTTTATATACGGAAGTCGCAATGTGTCTAGGAAATAACTCAACCATTTTACTGTATTTCTGTATTCATTGCATTTACTGTATTCGTTGTATTTATTGCATCTATTGAATTTACTGTATCTTTACTGCATTTCATATGGGCGAATTTAACACGAGTAAATGTTTATGTGACAATACATACAAAAACAGATTTTTATTGGATATTGCTCTGATTTATTCTTTAACTCTCTCCAATTTTTTTTTTCGATCGCCGGTTATCTTTTCCATTTAAGCCTGTGATTGACCGTGAATCGTCTTAATTGTTGGATACCCTTTACTCACGATCCGCCACCTTTCCTTTTAGAGTGATACCCGTTTACTCGTAATCCGCCACTTTTCCTTTTTAGACTGGAACAGTAATGATCATCGTCAAAAAATTTTATATGTTCTACTATATGTTCTGTACGTTCTATACTTCTGTACTACTGAACTACTGAACTGCTTGCACGTCAGAATGTTCAGAAGTATTGAACAAGCCCCCAGAGATTTTTTATCGTACTCGGATTGTATTTATATTTTTTTTCTTGTCATGTGATCTTCACTTTAATGAATCGTTATTCACTTTGTTTTGATTGCCTGTTTGGTATTGTTTTATTACCTGAATTATTTATGGTAAGTTTTCTTGCATGGAATACTGAAAAAAAGGTATTAAGGTATCGTAAAATTATATCATGTTTCATGTTAATATTTAGATTCCGGTGACTCTGGTCGTGCCACCGACTCACCTTATGATCGATCCATTAGTATGAGCACGTAACTTAGTTTCATTCCATTGATTGTTTTGCTTTTTTTTCATGTATGACGATTAACAGATTATTCATTTCATGGATAGGCATTGAAGTAATGATGTTATGTTCTGTCAGTCAGTTTTACAAGGCTGTGAACTATAATTGAAAATTGTGAGTAGTAATGTGATGCTGATTCTTTATTTTAACCAACTGAATTATTTGTTGATAGATTAGGCTTAGCCCATGCTGATTCTTAAGATCGATTTACATGTAATTAATTTAATTTTTCCTAATAAGGTATTATTGATAATTTTATTTGATGAAATGATTACTAAATAAGTAGCTGCGCAATATTGTTATGCAAAATCAGAAACAGGAGAAATCTACACAGACACCATTTCAGTCACAGGAAACTATATTCTTCATTGCAATCCATTCCTGGCATAAGAAAATAACTCTTTATAAAAGAAGATAATAGTACTTGCAATCTGAATATTGGTTAGAATTTTGGTGACTGAGCCTAAAAACTTATTAATGAAATCAATGTCTAACTGCTAAAGATGGGTCATATGTGGAATTTGCGTGGTTTTTTTTTGTATCCCACATAAGATTTTTAATAAGATTATTTGGTCTGCATTAGCATATCATCTGGTTTGTATTAAATATCTTCCAGTTTGTATTAACATTAATGGGCCAATTTCTAAGGCTGTGGTAAAATCACTATCCAAAAAAGGTTCAAACATCATGTAACAAATATATTAAGCACTAAAAATTCATGTAGCTAAGCAAAAAAGTACAAACAAAAAAATTTAAATGATAAGTAATAAATTAATTATTTTATTTATTTCAAATAACTTAATAAATGTATTATTTATTATCACAAGGTTTAAATTGGTAAAAAATAATTTTTTACATGAATTTTTAGTCTTGATATATTTGTCACATGATGTTTGAAACTTTTTTGTATGACTGTTTTACTATGTCTGCATTTCTATATAGAACTTTTTATTTTTTTATTATTCTATATATATATGTATATAGTTGATTAGATTTTTTTTGTTGTTGGTAGTTTTTACTTACTATTTTTTGTTATAATAAAATATAACTACTATTAAGTTATTCTTTAAATAATATTATTATAACATGGATGTTAATAAACTGATTTGGTATTGTTTTAAATGCTAAATGTATTTAAAATATATTATTTTAACAAGAAATTATATTTCTACTGATTATCTTTATATATATATATTTATAATTCATAAAAAATTAAAAAACTTTACTATATTTCATGAATTTTGTGTGAATTCTATATAGATTTTTTAAAAAATGTGATTTGCCTATTGCTATACAGTTAATTAGCTAGTATTACTCAGTTTTGATTAGTAATATGCCACATATAGTACAGTATACAAAAAATTTTTTAGCTATTATAAAATAAATTATAAAACTATTCATATCTCAAAGGTTTTTTTAAAATCATTTTTTTTATTCTAAGTAAAATTATTTCTAGTAAAATTTTGTATATAAATAGTTTTTATATTATATATGTACTATACATATTGTTATGCTATACATACTATATATGCTATATGTACTATATATACTGTACAAAGTATATACTAAAAAAAATCTGAATATTATATAAATAATACATTACTAGTTCTAATAAATCTGACTCAAAATTCTAAAGTTCTGCAAAAAATATTAAATCTATAAAATATATCTACATATTTAGAAATGATTAACAAATTCTTTTGATAAAGTTTTTGATGATTAGTAATTATTATTTTATCTGCCTGATAAAAAATTCAATAAAAAAAATGTAAATTACAAAATATTTAGTATTGAGGACTTTAAATTTATATTGAACTACTAATTTTTGTATTAAATAAAAAATTTTTACTATTGTTTGCTATTGCATCTTTGATTTTACAAATAGAAAGAAATTAACAGAATCCAGACAAATTGTTTTTATTGAAATTTTTCTTGAACTTTAAACTTAAATATCTCATCTAAAACTTAATCAATTTTAATAATTTAGTATTTATTTTAATTTTACAAATATGTAGAATTAAAATAAGTACTAAATTATTAAAATTGATTAAGTTTTGGATGAGATATTTAAGTTTAAAGTTTAAGAAAAATTTTAATAAAAACAATTTGCCTGAATTCTGTTGACTTCTCCCCAAATATATATGTTCATTTATAAGTTTTTTTTTTACTAAACTATGAATAAATTATATGAGCCAATCAATTCAAGACTTTGCATATAAAAACATTTGTTTTTAGTACCTATATTTTAAAGTATTGTTTAGGATGCTATACAAGGTCACAATAAAAGATAACTTAATTATTTTACTTTTATATAAACTATACTCTATATATTTTATATACTATTTCTGATATAAGTTTTTTATAATGCTTGTCTCTAAATCAGATATTAATGTTTTTTTTTAATATTAATGGTGAGGCCATGCCTCTATCTTTATTGAATATTTAATTGAAATTTTACATAAAGTGCAATTCTGCTTTTAAAATATTATAGAAAGAATAGAAGCTCAGACTAATTTATCTGTGATCTAAACCAACTGGAGTGG
>CAJVQA010003025.1:0-20459 GCA_910591915.1 Cetraspora pellucida
ATTGTACACTCTCCTGTAGTGGTTCATTGAACCATAATACTGATAAGTGATTAATAAAAGTCAAAAGACCAAAGAGGCCACCTTAAAAAAAAAAAAAAAAAAAATATAAATTGGTTTAATTAATATAATACCAAATTGTTTAATAAAAACCAAGGCCAGGCCTCATTCTATAAAAAATAAAAAACAAATAATAATGATTTAAGTCAAAAAACTTGTTCAAATTTTTCAATTGCTGAAACTAAATTACAATACTAAAACTTGCTTTTGTAGAAAGATAAATTTATAATAATCAAAAAAACATTTTTAGTTCTATTAATAAATTTTAATATATCTTGTATAAATTTGAATATTTTCAATTAAATATTATTGATATAACTTTTGATAATTACTACATGCTCAAAGATTTATTGTATATAATTTTATGCAATTTCTCTAATAAAACTTGATAAATTTTTTTATTTGAATTTTATAAATATATTGAATTAAAATAAAAAACTTTATCAAGTTTAATCAGATAAATTGCATAAAATTATATGCAATCAACAATCAAGTATGCAGTGATCTACAAATTTGAGTTATGTAAATTTGCAAACTACAAAAATAATATATAACTGATTTTAAATAATGAAAGTTATATTAAGATAATTATTATAAGAATTATCTGACCTTGTATTCATATAAAATTTGTGTAATATATAATTATATATATAAGTAACCTAGTGGTTGTTGAGAAAATAGTAGTTTGTTTCTTCATTCCCAATTTATATCTGGCTTTTAGTTGTTGTACTTGTGCAATAAATATACTTAAACTTTAACTTATAAGCTAAAACCTTAAACTTTAAATTAAAATATTTGAATACAGTCAGACCTCTTTATAGTCACACTTTATATAATCACACCTCTATATAAGCACCTGATTTTGTTAAACAAATTATCGTAAAAATATATATATAACCTCTATATAAGCACAACCTCTTTATAAGCACATTTCTAAAAAAAGTTACTATCATCCCAACTACGTGATTATATAGAGGGTTGACTGTATTATAAGTTAAAATGTCAGAATTAAACCTTTTTAAAGCAGTTTTAGAAGATATTTGTTGTGGTCTTGGCTTGTATACCAATGGCATCAAAGCTGATTTAGTACAAAGTATCAAGGATTAAATACTTAATAATATGCACAAACAATTAGCTGAATCAAATGAAATTATTGTAAAGAAAATGAATCTAAATGAGCAGTTACTAAAAACTCTTTCTGAGGGTTCAGGCAATTCTGGTTTAAACTTTAAAGCATGTTTCATGTGACAGTTGGTTCGAACACTTGACAAAAGAAAAAGTAGTGTTAGTAAAAATGATAAACCTAGAAATAGTAGTTCATATAAACAGAAAACACAAAACTTTTTAATATTGATATAGAACAAGTATTATAACAAAGCTCTAATAAATGCAAATTGTTCAAGAGAGATAATAATAGTGTATCATTCTGGAAACTAGTTTATTGCAGAGTTTTAGGAAAATTGAAAGTGCAATGCTGAAACTTAATAATAAATTAAATACAGTGGCAGACCAAGTACAGAATACACATTATAAGATGAAGGTAAATGAAGTATGGCCAGTTCACAAGTTTGAAAAATTATATAACTAGCATGAGTATTGCTTTATGTTCAATTAAAAATAAACTTGATCTGATTGCAGAATCCAGAAGTGTAATAGAAGTTTTAGAACATATTGAATAGGCATGTAAAATTACTGCAAACAGAATGTTTTGTGTAGCTGAAGGCTATAATTGAAATATTGCTCTGCATTACCAAATACCTAGAATGTTTGGTTGAAGAGCAAAAATAAGTTGAGTCTAATTGAAAAAGTAAAAACATTGGTAAATGCTAAGTAAGCAAAGAGACAAAAAATTATAACCACTTCAATAATTCAAAAAAATATACAATAAAAAAGCCAATCAGCTGATTAATCCCAGTATGAAAATTATAACATAGCAGAGTTTTTTTGACCAAATACTTTGCAACAGAATAGATTATCATTCTCAACCAAATGTTACATCTGTGAAGAATATAGTCACTTTACAAACTCCTGTTCTTCAAATCCAAACAGAACTTTTAAACAATATTTTAACTTTCAGATTAGCTATAAATTACAGAGATATTTAGCATATAAAAGAAAGTTTGACTAGTTACAAGAGGCAGAAAAACAAAAGTGATTACACTGAGACACTTTAAAGGTTTCAGCAGTAAATCACCTAGACCTAAAGAAACATGTAGAATATTGAGAGAAAAAGATCCAGGCCCTATATTTGATTTTAAAATAATTAAAAAAAGATATTCTGTTATTTCCAAGAAGTTTTTTCTTACTGTCTCTACAATCAGTTATATTCAGTACCAATTTATAACAAGTCAGCAAACTTGTTTAGAAATAGAATTAAAGCAACTTATAGAGAAAGAAGCAATTGTGTTAGTGTTAACAGAAGAAAAATGATTAGCACATTTACTAGAAATAAGTCAGTATTCCTGATACCCAAACAGGAATCAAGAAAATCGTGTTTAATTATAGATCTCAGATTCATGAATGCTACATTACTAGAAAAAACTTTTAAGTTCAAAGGGTTCAAAACCTTCTTGTACATAATTAGTTAAAACTGATGGATAATTGTTGTAGACCTAGAGAACAGTTATTACTACATACTAATGAAAAGCAAGCACAAAGATTGCTTAGCTTTTAAATAGAAAAAAACTGATACTATTATTAAGTTCTTTCCTTTGGTTTAAGTTACTCAGTATGGTTGTTTTCAAAAATTATAAAAGCACTTATTGGTTACTGGCAAACAAATAATATTTTTTGTAGCAACTATATAGATGATATATAAATTACATATCTGAATCAAACAACCTTATTAGAAATCAAAAACTCAGTCATACTTCCAGATTTAAAGAACTGCAAATTTATTTTCACAGACAAGAGAAGCTTAAAGCTAGCACAAAAAGCAAAGTTTTATGAAATAATTATAAACACTGTAACAGAAAATGTAAATACCTCAAAAACAAAAATAAATAAAACATTATACAGCTTACATACCTTTTTGAAAAAAACACCTGTAACAGCCTATCAATTGTCTCAGTAACAGAAAGGTTAATATGTCTAAACCAAGTCTTTGTTTATGCAAAAGCAAGGTGTTTAGAACTCTATTCAATTATAGATGTAAAGCATTGAAAATCCAAGATTGGAACAAACTTATTTAATTAACACCTTAAGCAATATACAATATAAACTGAGTAATAAGATTCTTGAAAAAAAGAATAAAAGAAAGGCATAAAAACCTTTCCAAATAGTATTCTTGTTTGTTAATGCATTTACAATAGTCTGGGCAGCCACTTTGAAACAAAGCATGCATTTGGAAATTGGATCCATATTCACAAACATACAGATATAGCATACCTTAAGATAATAGTAACATTACTGGAACTTGAAGCCTTTGTTATATGTTAACAGATTAGTAGATAACACTTTTTATAGACAATTAAGTTTCACAAAAAGCAGTAGAAGCCAAAAGCAAAAGACCTTGGCAAAAGAATATAATTATAAAGTGTGAGATCTTTGCAGTCAATACAATATCAATATTTATGAATTTTAATAAATTCCATCTCATTTAAATTTGGCCAATAAACTAACAAGATTTGTAGACAAATCAGATTGTATGTTGGCTTCAACAGTATTTGATATGATAAACAGAACTTGGAGACCCTTTACTATCAACAGAATTGCAAGTTACCAAACACAAAAAATAAGTTAGTTTAATGTTGTTTCTTCTGTCCAGAGTTAGAAGCAACAGACTGTTTTACTCAAAGTAAGGATCAAGAAACTAATTATATTTGTCTTTTATTGAATTTAATATACAGAGTATTTGAGCAAGCAATAGAATACAAAACCAAGACAACTATAATTATTCTGATTTGGTCAACAGCCTTCTGGTGAACACTTTTATTACAACAAAGAAAAGAAACAATAGATCTTCCTTTACCAGTTTAAAGCTTTTTACCTTACTCAGAAAAAAACCATTTTCTAGAATCATGAAGAAATTCTCTTTGGAGATTCCAAGCAATAACACTCTTTTTTAACTAATCTGTTAGTTAAAGTTTACAAAACTTTAAAATTAAAGACTCTTTATAAAAAACAGCTTTGTGCATTATGAGAAGGATTTGCAATATTTTACAAGATTTATAGTTTAGTTTTTAATCCAGATCTACCAAATTTATTATCTTGATCTATGAAACCAAGATTGTATTTAATTGCAATTAGATAATATTACCAAAAACAAGAGTTCCCAGATCCTACTTCAAATTATGATGTTTAATGTCTTATACAAAAATTAATGAAACAAGTAGCAGTAGACTATGAACTAGCTTGGTCTCATAACCCTTTGTCAGTACAGGCTTTAAGAAATTATATAACTAATCCTCTAGACAAAACTAGTAAATTAATATAAAGATATGACTATGACTTAGTGGCTTTAGAACTATGTACAATGCAATAACCAAATAAACTATGTAATATGCAAATTAAGAACATAAGATTCATAAATAAAATATGTTGGATTCAGATATGTAGATCAAAAACAGACCAATTGGCATATAAAAAATTTATTTCTATTGATTCTATGAACTCTTTCTACTGCCCAGTTTACTTACTTTATAAACATCTTTAATTAAGAAAATTAAATAATAATCAAACATTATTTGTAACAAAAAATGAAAAGCAGATACAACAAGTAGCATAAGTATAGTTGTTAAAAAGGTTACAAATAATGCAGATTTAAATAATAGATTTTTAAGACATAGTTTGTGAATTGGTTGAGTAACAGAAGCCATAAGGGCAGAACTAATATTACTACAAATTATAAGCATTGGTAGGTGGCTATCTTAGTCTATAGCATATTACTTACTATCAGTCTTAACAATAACACAGAGTACTTTGACATAAATGTAATTTTTTTAAAAAAAAATAAGAAAGAAAATAAAAAAAAAAAAATTAACTGTTAAACAAAGTTAAAACAATTCTCAATACTGTTTCTATATATGTTTTCTAATTACAATAAATAGAATTAGAGATCTGAGCAAGAATAATGACCTTATATGATGAAAGTTATATTAAGATAATTACTTAAAGATTACTTGACCCTAGTATCTATATAAAATTTGTATAATATTGTTAGGTTTGGAAGATTGCGACTCAGTTACTCCAAAATTCAAAAACCTTGTATAATATATGCAAGTAACCTTTTCAAAAGAGGGTGTTAGATTTGGCTTGTGGGTGGTTAAAGCTTTCAGTCACTTTGGGTCAACAAATGCAAATAGGGTAAGTCACATAATCAAATGTTAAACAATGACATTATTAGAAGTTTACAGAATTTGTAACAGTAATAGTATTAGTATTTATTAAGTACAATGTAGAGTATTAGAATTTTTTGTTTAATAAAGCAAATGAAGCGTACTGCTCCTTAGAGCCATTTTGGACTTTATTTATAATATAAAATTCATTACTTACAAATGCAACATATTCATTAAAACTAATTAATCTATTTATAAGTATTTATTTAATATCTGTTATTTTCTCCCTTTATTTCTTTTCTACCCCTTCAGATCTGAAATACTATTTCTGATCTTAAATATAATTTATTATACTTATTACATTTATTGCACTTATTGCACTTATTGCACTTATTGCATTTCATATATTTTTCACATAATCAGTCATAATATTCAGTATTACAATTTCCAGTATCATTATATATAATTAAGTATATACACTGGTGATCATAAGTAGTACAATAAAAAAAATTTTACTTAGATCATATTATTTCATGCAATTTCAAGCATATCAGTTAGTTTTTTTTTTTTATTTTATTTACTAATATTATCTTTTTCTAATTTTAGAATTTTATTAACTATCATTAATACCAATGCAAAAATAATCATATATGTATCATGAAATACATGTTGTATTACTCTTGCTTATTTTTGTGCAATACTAAGATTTATTAATAAACAAAACAAAAAAAAAAGAGCTGAACAACTCTTACTAAATGAGCCCAAGTATTACTCTTGCTTCAAAAAGAATACATAACAAAGGCAGTAGGTCAAGCCCATAATATTTCTTTTTCTACAATTTTATGAATTAAAAAAAGATGATTAACAAACTGCTTGCTTGAAGATTTAGTAAAGATTGGTCATCTAACTTTATTAGATAAACCAATCCAAAAAAGAATAGTAAACCTTATTACTTCCTATCAGTGCTCCACTGCTGTTGAAATAAAGACTTATCTTATAAAAACAAAAATATAGTAATTTTGATGTTTACTATGTACTACATACTTTGAAACTATGATTTAGTATCAAGAATAAAAAAAAAAAAAACTCAACCTGAATAACAGTCATCAAAAAGAGCAACTCACTTTTGTAAAGAAATATGAAAATTGGATTGTCAATGATTAGTCAAAGGTAATCTGGTTTAATGAATCTAGATTTCAAATTTTTTAGATCAGATGCTAAGTAGTACTATTGGAAATGTTATGAAGAACTATTAAACAAGTTCTATGTAAAGCCTATTGTAAAATATAAAAACAATTTTATCATGATTTGAAGATTCTTTAACTCTCATAATATTAATAGCTATTGCTAGGTTGACAATATGATGGATGACAACTTGTATTAAAAGATACTTTGTGAAGACCTAATATAAATGATCAGGGATCAAAAATTATTTTCTAAAAAGATGGAACATCTTGTCATACAGCAACCTTGATGGAACATTGGCTTAAGAGGAATAAAATTAAGTTCTTTGATTGACCTTTCCAATCTCCTGATCTTAACCTGATTAAAAACCTATGAGATAAAATTGACTATTGGCTGAGGAATCTTCCTGGACAAATTTCAAGTAAGATGGATTTTTGAAAAATAATTCAAGAAGTCTAACAGATGATTGATGTTGTAACCTACAAAAGACTGATTTGTTCAATGCAAAACAAATTTGTGCTGTAATTAAGGCTTGGGATGGTTACACCTGATGATAAATGTGAAGAATTTTTAGATAGAATAAAAAAATTTTTTTTTATATAAAAAAATTTTTTGTTTTACAGTCACGTTGCTGTAAAAATGAGCAAAAGTAATGCAACATGGCATTTGAAATAAAGCTTGTAACTGTAAAAAATTTTTTTTATTGAATTTTTTTAATTTTTTTATTGGTGAAAATGTTGTTATTAGTGAATAGAAAAAAAAAATTAACCAATACGCCCAGAACTGCGTGAGGTAATATGATCTAAGTAAAAATTTTTTTTTGTTGCACTACTCATGATCGCCAGTGTAAGTAACCCAGTGGTTGTTGAGAAGATTAGTGTTAAGTTTCTTCATTGCCTGATTTATATCTGGCTTTTAGTTGTTTTCCTACCCATTCCCACCACCCAAAAAAAAAAAAAAAAAAAAAGAAGAAAGGTGGACATTTTATTGTGATGTGACTGGCATATGCCATGCATTCAGATGCGTGAGGACTTGCTCATTGATTCAGTAAGGTGCTTAATGACCTGCTCCTAACCTTCAAATTGTAGAGTAACATATCTTAATATACAGTTGACTAGGTGTTTTAACCTTTAGTTGATTTAGAAAGTTGCATATAACTATATACACAACTGCAGTATATCTTGCATGTACCTGGTACTTATCTTTCTCTTATTGCCTAGTAGGAAAATATATTTTATTAACTTTAGAATAGTACCCAACTCTCGATTCTCGGCTAACCTTCGTCTCATGCAAATAGATAGTTGAAGTCAGCACATAAGGACGTTATACAGGTAGCATCAGTAATATATGACAAAATGTAATAAAATCAGGCACAAAACGGAGAGCAGAGCACACTTCCATAAGTGTTTTCTAATTACAATAAATAGAATTAGAGATCCGAGTGAGAATAAATACATAACAATCATGCGCATGATTATATAATTTCATTTATCGCTAATTATGAGTTCCTAAAAAAATAAAAAATCCGAACTTCACTGCAAACGGATATTCAGCTGAATATCAAATTTGTAATATTAAAAAATTTATAGTTTATAATATTAAAGAATTTATAGTTCATAATATTTAAACCATTTCTAGTACAAAATAATTAACTCATAGTAGAATGACCAATTCACTATATTCATTATAAGGCTACGCAAAGTTGATTTTTCGATCCATTTTTCAATTTTTCAAAAATTATCCGATAGTACATAATAAAAAAATCCATCGCCTGCCCAAAATTTGAATACCATGTAATGTAAAACGAAAAATTAATTTTCTGTGGCATAATACTCGACTGTTTTATGATTTGAAAAATTTTCTACAAATCATAATTAAAAGGAATTACTCAATATAATGTGGATGCGGTTTATGCATTAAAGCAAATTGTATCTATCCATTTTGACGTAAATTTAAATATGCTTTATTAACGTAAGCTTGAAATTTGGCATTTGACATACGTTGCACCATAATATTTACATTTATATATCGTCTCCGAATTTAACGTCATTCGACCACAGGAAGTGGTGACCACTTACTTGTGTAGGCTAAATAATAATTGAATATATTTATTAATAATTTAATTTAAACTTAAAAGTAGCCTGTTTTTACACTTCTGCGCTGAACAACGAAGTCGCCCAACATGATCGTATTCTGGTTTAATAATCGAATTATAAAGTATAAACTAATTAATCAATTGATTTTAAACATTGCTAGACTAATGTGTTCCGGTGCACATATCAGATATAACAGCATTACACAAACGCGTAAATACGTATACTGTTGCGCGGCAAATCGGCGAGTCTGTCGCTAATTCTTTCCAATCCTCGTGTAACCTACGGCGGCTAAGTCGAAATAGGCGTGTTAGATTTGGCAGGGTGGTTTATCCGTAGGTAAGTACTTGTCTCTTCTCTTCTAAGTCTTTTCCTTCAACCTATTCTTCTTATTAACCTCTGCTTCCTCTTATCTTCTTCCTTTACTTTCTTTAACCGGGGTTACGATACGTCGAATCGGGTTGGAGTCCTTCTCTTCGTTTAACGGCTTGGTCACGAGATCTGCGGCGAACGAACGAAATGCGGTTTGAGTGGCTTAATAATAGGCGATTGGTATTTGATTACGGTGTTTTTAACGATAGTTTTAGTTTAGGTGGGATTATAGTTTATTTTTAATATGGGTCCGATACTGTAAGTTTATTAGGCAAAATGTATGTACTTGGGGGTATCGCTTGTTGCTTTCCCCCTGGGAGAAAAGCCCTTTATTTATAATAAAACTTTTATTTACATTTGAGGATTCTTTCCTCTGTATTATCTATTTACAAAGCTTCGTCTCTAAAATCCCTTTTCCAACCATAATAACCAAAAACCTAATGCCCCCTATACCGTCGTTCTACCCGAAGTAACTAAAGTAATAAAAGTAAGAAAAGTAAGATTTCTCTTACTTTTCATGTGACCAGTTACTCGGGTAGGCGACGGGACCTAATTTCGACGATCGGTCACGTGAGGCCGTGACCGATTTCGAGGCTCACAATACACACGTGTGCGATGTGATCTTCGTTATGCTTATGAAAATGCAAACGCTAGGTCCGAACAATAAGTTAAATATAGTGTCACCATCAAGAATAAGTCTAGAAGATTTATTTGGTAAAGTTTATTACTAACTTACAAATCATATAATGTAATTCTTAAGAAAATATCTTTAATTGTGCATATGATCAGATTGGCGGCGGTTTGACTATTTTATCTGCTTCAAAAATTGCTTTTTTTAATCTGCTTCCGAAAATTGCTTTTTATTTTCATTTTCATTTTCATCAGAATCTTCTATTATTTCATTTTCATTTTCATCTGAATCTTTCATTATTGCATTCCATTCGTTAAGTGGCTTAATAGAAGATTTGGGTGAGATAATTGATGACGTTTTAACTATTTCATCTGCTTTCAAAAATTGCTTTTTAATTTTATTTGCATTTTCATCTGAATCCTTCATTATTGCATTCCATTCGTTAAATGTTTTCAAAATATTATCAATGGAAGGTCGTTTTTGTGGATCAGAGTCCATGCATTGCATAGCTAATTTAATATAGCAATTTGGGGTTCCAGGTGCAAATTCCGGCCGCAATCCGTGATAAATTCCTAATGCGAGTAAAAGATCACAATCATGTCCATCGAAAGGTCTTTTTCCAGTTGATATTACAGACATGATAACTCCAAAACTATAAATATCAGCAGCGAAAGTAAAATCTTTTTCGTCTAATAAAATCTCAGGTGCGACATAAGGTAAGTTACCATACAATGATTTTGAACTTTCATTGATTGATCTTGCAACACCAAAACCTCCAATATAAATCATCCTGAAATATAGTTCCACTGTGCAAATTACAATGAATAACTTTATGTGAGTGAATCGATTGAAGGTCGAATGCAATGCAAGATAATAAATTTAGTTTTTTAACCCAATTCATCTGCGCAACATTGCAAAGATTTTGAGATAAAGCTCCCATTCTGCATACTGCATGACTAAAATACAATCACCGGTATCATCTTTTAATAAACCGTGGCATTGTAAAAATGTAGGGTTTTTAGATGCAATACTATAAAACTTATTTATCTTTATAAGATGGAATAAGAATTAGTAAATTAAAAGTTTGAAATGCATCAATATAAAGCATTTACCTCTGAATAGGCTTCCTTTTGTTTGTGAAGCAGTTTAATTGCAACGGGTTGTGTTAAACCGCCGGATTTCCATCGTGCTAAATGAACATTTGCAAGTCCCCCTTCACCAATTTTTCCATAAATTTCTACTTCATTAAATGGAATTTGTGGTACTCGATATTCGCTTTCACACAAAAAATCTTCGGTATAAAGTTTCATTTCATAACTACGTTTATTAACCTTTGCCTTGCGTAACCACTCAGTGGCTTTATCGAAATCTTGAGATGTTCCGTTACCATTTCGATAACAATAGCCAACTTGATACATTCCGTTTGGATAACCCATCTCTGCAGATTTTTGATAATAAATAAATGCCGAGTAGTTATCCTTTTCAACTCCAATTCCATTTTGATAACAATATCCTACATTACACATTCCACAAGCATCGCCCATATCGACAGATTTTAAATAATAAGTAAATGCCTTATGTTCATCCTTTTCAACACTGATCCCATGGCGATAATAATGACCAATACTACATATCCCATTAGTATTACCCATTTCAGCTGATTTTTGATAATAAATGAGTGCCTTTTGTTCATCCTTTTCAACACCGATCCCATTTTGATAACAATAACCAACATTATATATACCACTAGCATCACCCATATATGCTGATTTCTGATAACATATAAAAGCCTTATGTTCATCTTTTTCAACACCAATCCCGTTATGATAACAATAACCAATGCTGCATGTTCCAATGGCATCACCTATATCTGCTGATTTTTGATGATACATGAAAGTCTTGTGCTCATCCTCATCAATATTTGCATTTTTGATACTCAATTCTTGGAAATTAATATCTACAAGAATTGTATTCTGAAGGTCTGCAAATATAAAATCTGTGCCTTTAAAACATGCGTTTCGAAGGCTTACATTTCGGAGATTTGCCTTCTTAAAATTCACATCTTGATGAATTGTATTCTGGAGATCTGCAAATGAGAGATCTGCACCTTCAAAATATGTATTTTGGAGAGACAAACCTCGGAGGTTTGTATTTTGAAGCTTCGAATTCTCAAAATTCGTATATTGAAGAATCGTATCCCGGAGATCTGCATATGAGAGATCCGCACCTTTAAAATATGTATTTTGGAGAGACAAACCTTGGAGGTTTGTATTTTGACCCATTGCATTGACGATAGTCATGCAAGGGGTATTATCGCGAGGATGACCCATGACCTTTGATTTTGTGTAACCAAGTTAGGTATTTATGGTAAGTTGGCGGAAGGATAAGCTTTAGTGCTTCTTTCTTTTGCTGCCCGATTATTATCTGGCTTTATAGTGTCTAACCTTTGTCGTGGTTGTTATAATGGCTGATTCAAACATATCAAAAAACGATTTGTCAGACATTTGCCGTAGTTTAGGCATGTCAACTGAAGGAAATAAAGCGGACCTTGTGCAGAGGTTAAAGGAATTTCAAGTATATGGACACCGTGAGAAAAGTGCGGATGGAATGAGACCCATGAATAATAAGTTGCAAAAGGATGCCGATGTTGAATCGGTAATATCCGATTATCATACCGAAATTATTGAAGTACAAAACCCTGAAACGCAAAGGTTGCGAGAATTGCTTGAAAAAACAAACTATCCATCCAATAATGTGTCATCATCGTTCCTCCCACAAGATACAGGAGAAACATCTGACCACCCACTGCAAGCAAGCAAGGCATCGAAAAAACGAAGGTTGCAAGCTGAGGAGGAAGACCCTGACTCAATGTTTGGGAAAGTCCTGACAAATTTTCAGAAGCTGGAAAGCGCCATGTTAAACTTTGACGAAAAGTTGAACTTGATGGCTTCCCAGGTCCAAGAAACTCGTAACAAAGCTGATATTAAGGAAGCCTGGCCTAAGCATAAATTTGAGAAGCATCGCGACCAACATGAGTATGATACATTGCGTCAAGCTGGAAGGGAACTTGACCTAGCCATAGATTCCGGAACTATGGAGGATATAATAAGCCATATCAATGCTGCAAAGGACCTTGTGGGAAATAGGATGTTTACCCTGAGAGTGGCCGAAGGTTTTGGTTGGGACATTGCCTCAGCCTTACCTGACACCCAAGACGATTGGTTAAAAGGGAAGGACAGCCTAATTGAGAAGGCAAAAGCATTAGCTGACGTAAAAAAGACCAAGAAACAAAAGTTTTACGGTCCGACTAAGTCATCCGGTTATAGGCGTTGGGGATACAACTACCAAAGTGGAAATCAGACGAACTACAAAAGTGGCTATCAAGATGGTCCTCAAAATAATAGATTTTTTCGTCCAAACTACCAACTCTACGATAACGCATATTCATCCTCCAAAAAATGCTACATCTGTAGCGGCCTTGGTCACTTCGCAAAAACCTGTCCCTCAGACCCAAGTAAAGCCTCAATTCAACAAGACTATCGTACTGGATACAGATCAAAAGGATATGCAGCCTACAAAGGCCAATATAACAAACCACCAGACCACTCTAGATATGACTGACTACGCCCGGGCCCAACAGAAACTAAAAGTAACAGGGCGTATTCATTTGGAGGAACATGTACTTTACTGGATAGAAAAAATCAAAGCCTCGGACCTAGTTATCAAATGGTTGAAAGAAGGCATCCCATTATTTTCAAAAGGCTTATTAGAACTAACAAGACAACTGGATCCACCGCAATATTCCTTGTCAAAGGATCAACTCATTTGGATAGATTTAGAAATAAAAAGATTAATGAAAGAGGAGGCGATTTCCCTAGTAGCAGTCTCAATAAACCGACCTCCTTATTTGCTGGAAGTAAGTCCAATATTTTTAGTTCTAAAAGCAGGGCCGAAAAAATGGCGGTTAATTATAGATCTTCTATGCCTAAACAAGACATTACCTGTGAAACTGTTCAAATTCGAAGGATTTGGGACCTTTCTTCGTATGATAGAGAAAAATTGGTGGATAATTGTGTTAGATTTAAAGGATGGCTACCACCATATACTAATGGACAATATGGCTCAAAGATTATTAGGTTTCAGGATAGCGTCGAATTGGTACCACTACAAAGTGTTACCTTTCGGGTTAAGCCAGGCGGTGTGGATATTTTCAAAGGTTATGCGTGCTGTAATAGGACATTGGAGGTCATAGGGCATAGTCTGCGGAAACCATGTAGACGACATATGGGTCGCACACCCATGTCGAGAAATGTTATTACGTATAAGAGACTCAGTTGTGTTAAAGGACTTAAAAGATTGCGGGTTCGTTTTAGCAGAAAAAGGATACTTAAACCCTACTCAAAATGTAAAATACCTCGGGATAATGTTGGACACAGTAACAGGAATGGTCACAGCACCGAATACAAAGATCAATGACACAATTCATTGTCTACAAAATGTTTTGTCCAAAAAACTTCTGACCGTCCGGCACCTCTCTTCTGTTACAGGAAAATTGATGAGCCTAAGCCGTGCATTCAGGTTTGCGAAGGTTCGATGCTTGGAGCTGTATACAATAATAGACGCAGAAGGCAGGGAACCCTGGGAATGGGACTGTGCAGTCCAATTGTCACATCAAGCAGTAACAGACATAAATTGGGTAATAAGAAATTTAAAGGAAACAAACGGAAATCCGGCGTGGAAACCATCACAAGTAATTCCAGTATACGTAGATGCATCCACGACTGGTTGGTCAGCAACCTTGGGGACAAGAAGGGCCTTCGGGAACTGGGACCACCATCACAAACATACGGACATCGCGGTCCTCGAGACATTGGCAACCTTGCTGGGTTTGGAGTCATTCGCCCCGATTATTTCGCACCACTACATGACAGTTCTTATAGACAACCGTGTGGCCAGAAAAACAGTAGAATCTGGTGGAAAAAGGCCGTGGCAGAAAGAATTGATGCGCGAGGTATGGAACTTCTGCAACCAGTACGATGTCAAAATTCACGAATTCCAGTGGGTTCCGTCAGAACTAAACCCAGCAGACGAATTGACGAGAATATACGACGAGTCAGATTGGTCACTAAGCCAAGTGTTGTTCAACTTGTTAAACGAAAGATGGGGACCTTTCACTGTAGACCGAATGGCAAGTTACCGGACAAGGAAATTGAAACGTTTCAACAGCCGCTTCTATTGCCCAGAATCAGAAGCAGTCGATTGCTTCACCCAAGATTGGAGCAACGAGACCAACTATGTCTGCCCACCCTTGAGTTTAATCCACAGAGTCTTGGAACACGGACAACAGGCCAAGACTTTGGTAGTATTAATCATCCCGATTTGGGTTTCGGCCCCCTGGTGGCCACTTCTACTTCAGCAGCAAACCGAATCCTTAAACTTACCTCCAGCAACGCAAAGTTTCCTACCATGCCAAGGAAGAAACCTAGCACCGGAACCATGGAAAAACCCGCTTTGGCAGTTCCAGGCCGTAAAAATATCTTTCTAGATTCTTTACTATCAAGAGCACAAAAACTCTTGCTACCTAAATCTGCGTTTGAGAAGCGTTTGCAGAGTTTATAGAATGAGTTTGTAATTTTTTGTGAAATCCATAGCCTGACCCCTTGACCAGCAGAACCAAACACAGTCATAGCCTTTTTAACATGGATAGACTTACTATCGAGGTCGTCAAAACCACACTTCTACCTAATAGCCATCAGTCGCTACCACCAAAGACTAGGATTGGAGGACCCAACCTTGAACTTTAATGTAAAAAGCCTAGTTCGAACCTTGACCAAACTTGCGGCAAATGGGAAGGAAGCGACTTGGCCACGTGACCCCCTACCTGTTGAAGCCCTAAAATATTACGTAGACAACCCGCCTCCTAATACCTCACGTCTAATCTGGAAAAGGAATTGTGCTATGATAGCACTGGGCTTGCGAACGATGAGACGTTCTGCGGAGTTATGTAACCTAAAGATGGGAGATTTAAAATTGCTTGAAGGAGTGTGCTGGGTCAGAATTAATAAGTCAAAAACGGACCAATTCGCCAAAGGGAAATTTGTACCAGTAGACCCTACAAATTCACCATACTGTCCGGTTAGATTAACTTACGAGTATATGAGAATGAGAGGTGATATGAAAGATAGTGATTAGTTATTTGTAAATATATTAGGGAAACGTATGACAACGGGGACGGTAAGTGCAGTAGTTAAGAAAATAGCTCACCACGCAAATTTGAAAGGTAAGTATTCAGGCCATAGTGTCCGTATTGGTGGCGCCACGGAAGCAATGAAGGCAGGATTGTCGTTGCCTCAGATTATGAGCATTGGAGGGTGGTTATCTCAATCGGTAGCGCTTTATCTCAGGTCTTTTTCGACTGTACTACAAAGTACCTCAGAGAAAATGGGGTTCTAAAAAAAAAAAAAAAAAGAGGAAAAAAAAAAAAAAAAAAAAGAAAAGGAAGGAAGTGAGAACGATGATAGGAATAAGTAACTTTAGCTCACCACCGATCCTCTTTGTCTCCCATAATGTTTCTTCCTAATAAAGTTTCCGAGCGAGAATAATGACCCATTGCATTGACGATAGTCATGCAAGGGGTATTATCGCGAGGATGACCCATGACCTTTGATTTTGTGTAACCAAGTTAGGTATTTATGGTAAGTTGGCGGAAGGATAAGCTTTAGTGCTTCTTTCTTTCGCTGCCCGATTATTATCTGGCTTTATAGTGTCTAACCCACCCCCCACTCCCACGAAAGCATATAGATTGTGAGTCTAAATGACTAAGGATCGCTGCACCTTGCGTGAGCGTCCACCCTTGTGATCGCTGCACCTTCGCGTGAGCATCCACCTTTATGATCGCTGCACCTTCGTGTGGGCATCATTTAAAGTGAATAATAAAAGGGGACTAAGGATTATTGCACCTTCCCGTGGCATCCACCTTTATGATCGCTGCATTTTTGTGTGGACATCATCTAACGTTTTTGCAATATATATACATTTAGGATCACTCCGTCTCGTGTAGCACCAAAAAAAAAAAAAAAAAAAAAAAAGAAGACAGTAATAGCAATAATGCGAATGAAATAGAGAATTGAGGAATATAAATTATGAATATATGTTGTAAATTAATGAATACATGTTGTATATAGCATAACTTACCCTTTACCAACCACGATTCGTTTTTCGATACTCCTGTATTTTCGTCACGTGACTTGCGTGATTTGTAGCGGAGAGCACTACTCCCATAATGTTTCTTCCTAATAAAGTTTCCGAGCGAGAATAATGAAGCTTCGCATTTTCAAAATTCGCATATTGAAGAATTGTATCCCTGAGATCTGCAAATGAGAGATCTGCACCTTTAAAATATTTATATTTGAGAGACAAACCTCGGAGGTTTGTATTTTGAAGCTTCGCATTCTCAAAATCTGTATATTGAAGAATTGTATCCCTGAGATCTGCAGATGAGAGATCCGCACCTTTAAATCTTGTATTTTGAAGAGACAAACCTTGGAGGTCTGTATTTTGAAGCTTCGCATTCTCAAAATTCGCATTTTGAAGAATTGCATTCTGGAGAATTGCAAATGAGAGATCTGCACCTTTTAAGTGTGCATTTTGGAGAGATGAACCTTGGAGGTTAGCATTTTGAATATTTGCATTCTCAAAATTCGCATTGTGAAGAATCGTATTCTGGAGATTTGCAAATGAGAGATCTGCATCCTTAAAATACGTATTTTGGAGAGACAAACCTCGGAGGTTTGTATTTTGAAGCTTCGCATTCTCAAAATTCGTATATTGAAGAATTGTATCCCTGAGATCTGCAAATGAGAGAACTGCACTTTGGAGATTTGCATTTTGGAGATTTGCATTTTGGAAATTTGCACCTTGGAGAGATGAGCTTTGTAGATCTGCATCTTGAAGCCATGCATTTTGAAAGCTTGCACTTCGGAGATTTGCATATTTAAATTTTGCATTTTGAAAATTTACGCCATTTAATTTAGCTCTTTCCGCTTGCAAATTATTAAATATCTTATTACTCAAATCAGCTCCCGAAATATTAGTATCATTTAAATTATCTAATAATACATCAGCCTGTGTTAAAATTGTAATAGCATTAGCAGAAGCAATTTGAATTTCATCATCTTTTTTAGAATCTTCAATAAAATCTAGTAGTTTTTGTTTAAAGGTTTCCATTTGAGAGATATGTTCAACTAAAAATTGTCTAACTCCATGCTCCAGCACAAATGATTGCTCTTTGAAGAGCATTGCATATTGTGAAGATTGTGTTGCATGTAGTGGAGATTCTACTGATTCTAGAAATGCTCGAGCAATCAAGTGGTCTCGCAAGGTTTTATGAATAAACCAATATTGATTTTCACGTCGGATTAATGGCATACTAAAGCGCAACAAGGAATTCTTAATATTATCATCATCTAAATAGTTTGCCCATTTTGAATCATATGAATCGTATGAATCATATGTTATGACCACATTATTATTATCTTTAAACATTTCAACGGCAAAATTTTTACTAAATTGTATACAAGATTTTGGAAAATCATTTCTATCTAATTTGCTAAATGCTTCTTCTTCTTTCTCTGTTTTGCCAGTTCTATACAGACGATCTTGCGCACGGTCAAACCATGTCTTTAAAAATTCATCATATAAAGCTATACGATTTATTTGTTCTGTTCTCTCTTGTTCTATAAAGCGTGGTAAGACATTCAAGGTAATCTTCAATAGAATTGGATTGCTAACTAACTCTTCTGGTATCTTTTTTATTTGCTGTAAAAATATGTCTTCACTCAAATGACCTGTTTTTTGAACGTATTGTACAATATATTGTTTTACTTCTTTTTCTGAAAATGTTTTAATTGTCAATTCCTGAAATCCTTTTTCTTCGTTTTTGGGAAAAAACCTTTTCTGGTAACCTGAACCCAAATACTCTGGTCGACAACTAATAATGACTTTTGCATTTTTCCATTTACAAAATTGATTTAGAAGGTAACAATTACGTTCACGCTCAACAATCTCATCATAGCCATCTAAAATAAATACAAACTTTCTTTCCCGTAAATCCTCAATTTTGTCCAAAGATAATTTGCATTCTTTTAGATAAAGTTCAATAAAATCTTCATTTTTATTAAACATTCCATTCTTTAGCCGTGCCAATGGTATAAATAAAGGAATAGGCGATAACTGGTCATATTCTTCCCATAGACGACGAGCAAGATGGCGGCTAAAAGTTGATTTACCCGTACCCCCTATACCCAATATCAATAGTACTCTTTTGCATTTTGAGGTAACTATTTTATTAACAGTTGTTTCTAAAATTTTCTCGGCTTTAGAAGCTAGGAATTTATTTACCACACTTTCAAACCCATTTTTATCATTTAGGTTTAGACATATATTTGCTTCTATTTTCAGAAATTCTACATCTTCATCCTCTATGGTTATTGGATTCTCCAAAATGTTATTCAACGCCTTTATTAGCTCTTCTTTATTTTTTGAAGAATGCAAAAATTTGTTGGTTATTGTCTCCTGAAGCTCTAGAGCTTTATTAACTTTTAAATCCAAAAATTGATTAACTACCTTGTCTATAATTCTTTCATCTTCTAAAGTTAATTGATTTTCCAAAGCAAAAAAACTATTAACTGTCTTTATTATAGTTTCATTCAAAAGCATATTAGTAACTACTTTTGAAACTTCTTTGGCATTTGAAGTTAGTCCATTCTTTGATTCTAAAAATCTATTGACTAACTCATTGGCAGCTACCTCCAAAGCTTCTTTGTCGTTTGAAGTCATTTTATCCTTTGATTCTAAAAATCTATTAACTACTTCTTCTATATCACCTTTTCTGTTTTCGAAAACCATTTCTTTTCCAAAATTTGATGACTTTATAATCGATACTTTCCATTTTCCCTGCGGTTTGACGTACAATTCTAAGGTGTCATCTAAGTCTGAAAAGAATTGGTCTTTTAATCCATTTAATTGAGTTAACAATTCTCCTCTACTTTTTCCCAAGTCATTCTGCTGAGTTTGTTGCAAAAAATAATTTAGTGCCTGATCACATAAAACGTCATTTAGTAAAATATTTGGAAACAATAAACCAGATATTTGTACATATTTCGGTAAAGTTTTCAATTCAATATGTTCAAAAATCCATTCATTTAGCTTCGGATGGGCTCCCCAAAGGCCTTTGTTTTGACAAACATTATTTAAAAATTCAATGGCACCTTTATGAATGTCAGTATCCAGTTTGGAATCTGTTGCCAATCGTTTAAGCCGTTCACATAAGCCCCATAAAAATTTGTCATCTTGTCTACATGGAATTTTGTAAATAAACTTCTCCAAACTTTCAAACTTATAACTTTGGATAAATAAATCAGTAAATCGTAATGCCCAATACCATTTTCGCTGGATTTCCCAACTGAAGCTCTGTTTTATATCGTTGACGCCCTCTTTGGCAGATTGAATCTCCTTAACCAAGTCTACCAATTCTACTGCCATATTTATAATATCTTCGAACCCTTCACTAAGATCTTTGAAAACATCTGGTAGCTTTCCTGAGTCTATGTTCTTGACAGCACCTGCCAATTTTGTTATACCTAGAAGGAATTTGCCACCTCGCCGCTCGAATACCTTCCACGGACTTTCATCGTTTGGTATTGTGAACCCGATTTTCGGGTCACGGGTCACGGGGGCGGTGACCGTATCGAAGCGACGATCCTGACCTGATCCGAGGTCACACGAAAGTGACGGAAATGTCACTTACGTTACTTACGTCGCTTCTGCTTCTTCGCCCGTATATGC
>CAJVQA010003026.1:0-20459 GCA_910591915.1 Cetraspora pellucida
GAAAAGTTATGCAGTTTAAAACAGTTAAGTGTAAGAATTTCTTGGTGTAAATTAGAAACAAGATTGGAGGACATGTCTTAACAATCAATAGTTATATTTTGTATAATGTAATAATTAATATGACTATCAAGTACATTAATACACCTTATTCTATAGATGAACCAAAAAATATATAAAAAACATAACAAGAACTCAAATAATAATAATAAATGATCTAAACTGTAAGTAGATATAGAACTAAATAAATTATAGAAGTCTAAGTAAAAATCTAAAAAACAAGATTCATTAATTAAATAATTATCAAGACAGGAGTTTCAAGATACCTATCAAACAATTAATTTAAAAGAAAAAAAATTTATATGATCAAATAAAGAACAAGAAACAAGAATTGATTATATATGAATTATAGAAAGATTTGTTAATGAACTTTTAAATACAAAAATTCAAGAAATGATTATTTGAACAAACAGTAATCATGAAACAATTGTGACAAGATTGAACTTAAATCATCTAATCACTCTATATAAAAAAGCAGAAATCAAAAAAAAAATCATCAAATAACAGTACTGCTATATGACAAAGCAACAAAAAAAAATTAATACAGTTATAGAAATAAACTTGAAGCCCAACTTAAAAGAAAAATTACATTACTAGAACTGCAAAAGGTCCAGATAAAGAATTGCCTAATGAGAAAGATAAGAGACTAGACAAGTGACTCTAATGACAATGAGCCAAATTATTTTGTCGGCGAAATGAGCTTTGGTGAAATAAACTTGTTGGTGAAATAAAACATGTTGACGAATTGTTTTCGGTAAAATTTATGTCTACGAAATGAGCGGTCATTTGGCCAACATTATGTAGGTGACAATTTAGCATTATGTTAGTTGCAAGTGTTATGATTAGTAAATTATTACACTACGTGATGTCGGGTAAATGACTATAGGAAAAATTTTTCATATTGTCAATATTTATTTCCAGTGGAATTTTCTAACAATGAAAAAATTCAGCTTATTAACTATATAATTGATGTAGATGATTTTGGTGGTTATGCTAGGAGATCTGAAACATTAGAAACTTCTCTTTGAAGGTTAAAATTTATGAGTTTCGATTTTTGACAGAAATTTCGATTACTCTCGCAATCTTGATTAAATGTTTTGAATTTCAATGGTTTGGTTTGACTTATGACATCAGGAAAGAATAATCTGTTACAATTAGATGTGTACTTCGCACGATATGACGAAATTGTCGCGCGATTTCGTGCGACTTGTACGAGATGACATCATACACAAGATCAAATGACATTGAGAAATAATATTTGTCAATTTTTTTGTTTTTAATGAAAATAATTAATTGTACCAAATCCTTTTTATGTACGTTATTAGTAAAATGATAAATATCTTAAAAGTGAAAATTTATCACATGATTCGCGTTTCGCGCGATATGTTCATGATAAAAAAAAGCCTATCATGTTCTAAATTTCAGAAATGTATTGATAAGTTTAATTACTAAATTTACAAAACAAGTCATCAGACTACGATTTAATTGCTCTTTTGTTAATTATTTGTTGTCAGATTTTAATATATAAAAAAACGGTATTTATATAACTTCATTTCAATATTATAGTTTAGTATGATAATAACTATTAAAATCACGCAAGACAATTCATATTCAATTCGACAAAGGATTAATAATTTATCTTTTTTTTTTTTTTTTAAGATAAAAAAGTAAATATCATGATATCAAATTTTAAATTGAAGATCTCATTTCTGTCACCTTTTTTCCATAAACCCTAACGCTATTCCAATAAGTTTGAAAGATATTAACCTCTTCTTTAATATTAAAAAGCTTCATATCATACTCATCTTCATTAAGTTTCATATAGGAAGCTAAATGGCTTTTAATCTGCTTCAAGACCATAAGCAAATTTTCTAGAGCAATTTCACCAATAGGGTTATCCCAATTACCAATTGGGTAACATTGCCTTTCAGTAGTTATGGAGGCTAGATGAGATTTGGAACGGAATAGAGGTTCTAAAGTTGCAGTTATGGTAGGATTTATTCCTACTGATTTATAATATGATCGAACTATATTGATCGAGGTGAACAAAATTTAGGTATTAATTAAGATTTCAATGCATTATATATAGACATAATCTCAAATATATAGCTTAGCAACTTCTACTTGAATTCACAATTCGATTTATAAATTAGAAAGCGTATAATTTGAAAGATGTTTATAATAAGCAAATTTTGAATTATGTATTTAATTTGCTTATTAAAAAGCATATTTTATCGAGTAAATATGCTAGTTATGCACTAAATAAACGTATAGTCCCAAATTATAAAGGGTAGGTATTGAAATTACCTGAAGACATAAATTCTTGTGTTAACATTCCTTCGTTACCACCTTGAGCATCAACATCCATAATTTCCATGTATCCATCAGTTTTTAAGACTCTTACCAACTCATTTATTACTTCTTTAAAATTATTATCAGGTATTACAGAAGCCATAAACCGTATATATATAAAATCAAATGTTTCATCCTCGAATGGTAGTTTGGATAAAAGGTCGCAGTATTGAATTGAAACATTTTGTGGTGTTGATGGAGTGAGATCACGAAGTACTGAAGAGGGTTTTTCAACACCAAAAAATGAAGATTTTGGATATTGTGATGATAAATCTATGAGCCAAGTAGCAGTTCCACAACTTTAAATTTTTAAAATTATTAAAAAAGGTTATAAAAAATTTTAACAAAATTTAAATACAAATTTTTAAAATTCAAGTTAATTTAAATTACCCAAAGTCCAAGACCTTTGCACCAGTTTCTAATTTTTCGTTAACAGGAGCCGAAAAGTTACTTTGCCATATATATTTAAATATGTTATGTTGTAAAGCCAATCTATCCCCTCCATAGTTCTTTTTTGGAAGCGGGTATTTTTCGTCATTAATTACTGTCGCAATTGGATTAACACTTTCAGGACGTGAAATGACGATTCGCACTTCTCTAGTACTTGTGTTTTTAGAAGTAGTGCATCCCATATTCTTTTTTTTTTTTTTTTTTTTTAGCAGAAATATTAGCGAAAAATTAAAGGAAATTGATTCTAGTTATGATATTCTTTTTTTAAAGGCAAGATAGGAAAACAAAATCCGCGAATTTTCTATCTGACCAGTCACACAAATATTGTGATACTGTCACGCGTATTATTTTTATGGCGTTATTTTATATATCATACATTTCACAAATTCTTTTCCATTGTGTTTTTAATATTCGATAGTTTGTACACATATATATATGCAGTTTACCTTTCACAATGACAAATCTTAAGATACCAAAAGTATTTAATTAATTCACATACGGTTCACAAGAAATCCTCGTGCAAGAACAAAAATATGCAGATAAGAGAATTTTATTTGAAAATGCTCATTTCTCAAAAATGTACGTACGTACGTATGTACTACTTATGTGCACTAGATAATCATGTGATAATTAGAATGACCACTCAGAACTTGATATAAAGTTACTGTATTACCAAGTATATAACATCTTTTTTTTAACATCCATCCAATCTAATCCAATCTAATCTAGTATTGTTCATCGCTCATCTAATCTAAATAATATTACTTTTCATTTATTGTTTTTTTTTTGGAAATCTTTCTTTTTTGTGTGCATTATAGTTGTTAAGAGAAGATTCGAAATCTGGCAAAATGATTAATTAAAATTTATATATTAGATAAAATCTAACTTTGTTCCAATTTAAAAACCTAAACTTTAATTATTTTAATTTTAATAATTATATATAAGTTATTTGGTCATGCAACGATAATATGTAATATTGTATTTATAATGATAATTGCCAATATAAAATAATATTAGTTTCTCTACTAAGTAACAAATAAAATCTTTACCTAGGTTATTTCCGTCAATCTGGGATTGAATATTATTGGCTGCTTAAGTTTAATTAATTTTATACAGTTTAAAGTACTTTTTTAAAAGAAGTTTCGTAATTCAGTAATTCTGAATTAAGTTAATTAAGTGTAACATGAAGATCACTTGTGTAACGTAACACGACCTAACCTCTATCTAGGAAACGTTGCGATTTATGAGGTTTATAAATAGCAATTCCCTTTTTAAAAAAACGCAAAACTATAAAAGAATAAATAAATAAAAAATATATATATATAAAGTATTTTGGTTTAGTGAAGTTAGCATAATAAAGACTTCTTAAAAATCGATAGCTGATGGAGCTAGTTATTATCATGCTAACTTTCCTAAAATAAAATGAGATTTTGATCGTTGTCAATAGTGGAGTATTTGTAGTTTTGTTTTTTTAAAAAAAGTACCTTAAACTATATGAATAATATAAAAGTCTTTCTATAAGTGTGTAGTGCTTATTTTGAATTTTACGTATTTGCAAAAAACTAAAATCAATTAATGCTATATTTTGATTTACCATTACTTAGATTATCGAACACCCCAGTGATTGTCAAATTTCCAGCTACTAAATGAATAAACTATAATTATCAGAATAATTTACGTAGGAAATTTAAATGTGATTATATAATGGATACAATTAATTATATAATGGATACAATTAATATTGTTAGATGATTTCTAATTTCTTAAAATTACTTCAATGTAGAAATTTCACATCCAGATATCGGAATACTTTTAAGAAGCCAAAATCACCTAACAATTGAGTGATTTCTTCGTGGTTCCGGATTCTGTGTAGTGTGATGTATAAAATTTGTTGTTCGTACGTCATCGGCGTCCTAAAAAAGTTCATAGAGACTTGGTCGATTTTTACGACCATGTGAAACATGCCAATAAAAACCTTAAATCTTTAACAGATAAAATTGCCCATTATGATTATATAAGTCGTTATACAAACTTGTAATATTCAAGACGATCAAGCCTATAATCTTAATGAGTCCCCGCCCAAAACATTCCTTAAAACAAAAAAAAATAATGGACGCACATGTCAATTAATAATTGATATAAATTGAAAATAACAATGGTAATAACGATAATATTAAAAATCAAATAATTGTGACGTTTTACAAGTAAACAATCGATTAACTGATTTGAAATAAAAATATCCTGAATCGTTGGGTATTAGCGGAAACGAAGTTTCTACTTGTGCACATACTGATCAGGGCATTTTTACCAAATACCCTGTGATCTTAACTAGTGATCGGGGTATTTTTACTAAATACCCCGTGATCTTAATTAGTGATCGTGTATTTTAATTATCGGCCAGGATCACTAAAAAAATCAATATCTTGACAACTGAATATAAGAAAATTGACGTGTCGACAACATAAGCATATTTGTGGCACGGATCATAAATAAATTTGTTGTAGCTAGTCATAAAATTATTAGATTACTATGTTCAATCAAGATTTTTGGACGAACATCATAATTTTGTGACTTATAGAAATCTCAAGAAGCAATGGACGTTCTGATTGGCGTGTAATTTCAGGTGAGCTCTTTGGGGAAGAATGCTAACCGAATTGTAATTTCAGACGGCCTAATGTTATAACAAAACGCAAAAAAATTTTCTAGCTGAGTTTGAGAAGAGGGCCGAGGCTGATATTTATATAAAAAATTGAAGACTAATTAAATTCGTTTATATTACTTCTATTATAATTTATCTCAGATGTTGGGTCTCTTTCATTAAAAAAAAAACCAAATTTAAAATCTCAAGTAAAAAAAAATTATATTATCAGTTATCAATAATATTGCCTGTTATATAGGGTGTGTGGCACATCTAAAAAATCTTGTGTATTATATGCCACGCCATCAGCTTAAGTTTGTGCAAAAATGCCACCCTGCGTGTCATTAAACCATGTGATAGATACTCAAATTGTATTTGTTAGATCTTATGAATCCGTGTCACTTCACTGAGAAGTTTTTTTAAAAAAAATTGCACTGACTTTAACTCTAATTCTAATACGACTCTAAAGAAAACGACCAAAATTACTTTATCGATGGAATAAATTTGTCAGTGAAATGACTGTCGGTGGATAAACTTGTCGGTGAATTGACTGTCAGTGAAATGACTGTCGGTGGATAAACTTGTCAGTGAATTGACTGTCAGTGAAATGACTGTCGGTGGAATTGACTGTCAGTAAAATTATACAGAAGTGCCTAAATTATTTTTGGCTTGCCGTAAATGAAACTATTTTAGGCTGCCTAAACCGTACTGCCTAAAATAATTTCGACTGCCGAAAATATTTTCTGATGCTATTATTATACATTTGTGCCTAAAATATTGGATACGTATCATTTCATCGATGATCATTCCATCACACAGCGTAAAGAGTAATCTTGAACAATAATTATTAATCACCAAACAATCGTTAAATATTAATCATCGATCTGTGTGTTGGGGTGTTCGGCGAAACGATTGTCGATAAAATGATATGTATCCATCATACACGCGTGCGGCTTGCGGACAGACAAGTTTTCTAAATTGCTGTTTTGATAAGATTCATATGCAAATGGATCAAAAACAAATACGTTTTTATGAAAGAATTGCATCAAAAACATAGCTTTGTATCATCTTATGTAGAGATCGAAGCTCCGAACATTTATATAGTTGGTCTATGAAAGGATTTTAGATAGCGATCCCACAAAAAATGGCCTTGTAAGTTTTGACCAATCAAGATTTAAGATCAGGTGTAACGTGAAGTAAAAAGTTGCGTGTAAAATTAAGCCAGCAAAACTGCATTATGTTAAAGTTAGATCAATTCAGTTCTATTAGTAAAATTTCACAAGAAACTACTTTATTTTTTTATTTTTTATTTTTTGTAAAAAAGTAGATTTGAAATTCGATTGGTCAAAATTACAGGGTGGAACAATGGCACAATTATACAAAAATTTGGTTATTGAATATTTGATTAATCAAACATTAAACGATAATAAATCAAGTTGGTTGCATAAGTTGCAAGTGGAACCGGAATTTAAGTGGATTCAGAAAACTAGTATTTCAGGGTTGATTTTATCATATAAACACCCATACCCTAATCCTAATTTAACTAGGAAATTTCAAATTCACTTAAATTCTGTTTTCACTTACAACATACTGTATATATGCAAATTAATTTGTAAGTACATATAACTTGTTTGATCTATGAGCATTTAATGTCTAACTAATTATAAAAATTTGAATGTCAAGTTTTTGTTTGATTGTGTCAAGCACTAGCTAGAGGGTTGTACACAAACATTATGGTATATTTGTGAAATTAAAAAATTAAGTTAATATAGTAGAATATCATAATTTAAATCAGAACATATTTCACAATTATCATAATAAATCTAGCTTATATTGATATATATACATAAAGTCAAATTGATTTGACTTACTACAAGTAGTCAAATTTTTTTCAAATTTGGAGTAGTTAATAAATGTGCTGTAATGAGGGTTAGACCTGTAGCTGCAATAAATTATGAGTTTATTTTTTCAGCAACTGAAATAATTACATCTGTAAAAATAATTCAGCAGTCATGATTATTTTTAGCATTTAGGCATTTTGAAGAGGCTGTTAAAAATATAAAAAATGTTGTAATGCCATAAATCAACATGAATTTAGGCACACATGTATAGGGTAAATTAGTATTTACAGTTGTTATCATTATTCCTAGAACATTTTATGAAAATTATCTAAATGATTATTTAGCAGATTCAGCAATATCAATGTATTGTTTATTATTTATGAAGATAGTCTAAAACTATGTACATACAGTATCTTCAAAAAATTTACAGTTAATTGGGTACTTCTAGTAGTGTTTTCACTTAGAAGATTACTAGAAGGTCACTTTAAATAAATTATTAGTATTACTGAAAACTTAAAGTTTCAGTGATATTATTGATTTACTTCTAGTAGCTTCTAGTGATCTTCCAAATGATAACAATGTTTTAGGCATAGTTGTAGCCAATAATAGTGAAAGATAATTTTGGGATTTTTTTATTTAAAGGTGATGCAGAAAGTAGTATAGTCTGAACTATGAAAGAAGTAGCATATTGTAACAAAAATAAAAAAACATCTATTATGTATATGCATATAATAAAATATAAATTAGTTATGCTTATTTGTATACCAGAATATATACATATATTTTGTAGAATGGATGTTGAAAAATTAATTTGCAATTTGTGATATAGAAGTAATATATCATTCTATGTGACAAATAAGGATTTACTATTAATAATACTATTGAATTCTTATTTGTCACATAGAATGATTCATCATACCAAAATTTTAAAATAAATAGTAAGGCAAGCCAAATTTATTTTATGTTAATATATATCTATTTTATTAATATAATTATAAAATTTAAAGTCTTATAGTAATTTATAATTAGTGTTAACTTGGGGGTTTTTTTTTATAACAACATTTTATTTATTGTAGCTATGTTCAATAATTATGCAAAATATAAAACAGCAAATATAAAAAAGACAAATATAAAAAACAAATTTTAAATATAATAATTATTCTACAAGATCATATTCTCATTCTTTAATAGCATTAGCTATTTACAACTCTCTTAATTTCTCTTTTTGCTCTTCAAGTATTAGCTTATGTTCATCATATTTCAACTTTTTTAGTACTGTCATTAGAGATTCTTTGTTTATACAAATATTAACATTAATTAAATCAATTTCTTCAACTTCTAATAACTTGCATGGTTTTTTATTACTTGTTATAGATATGATTGTTGATGCTTTTTGTTAAAAAAACTTTCTTGGATTGTTGTTTTACTATTAAAATATTAAAATATATATAAATATATGTTATTATAATAAATATTTTAAATAAAAATATACTAACTACTTCATTTAATAGCTAATTTTCTTCATACAATATCACTTTTATTATGACTATTTAAACTAATATTAAAATTCTTTTTTACTTTGATTCTTTTAAAATTGCACATATTTAATTTTTGATCTCTGAAAAATAAAAAATTAAAACTTATATCATATATAAAAATAAAATAAATTGTCATAGAAATAAAATCTCAATATAGCTGTCATTAATTTTAGTTGCTTTCCTTCACAATTGCTTATAATATATGCTAACTCAGCACTATTTGTATTATTAGATGCTGCATACCAACAATTCACAAGAATTTTTAATATAAATGGATTAAGAGATACAATAACATATAGTTTTTGATAATATTAAACCCAGTCTATTTAATAAATTATTTTTAATTAAATTTTTTTACTAAAAATTTTTATTATAATGATAAATATATAGAATTTACTGCCTGTAAGATTCTTGTTTAATAATAATTTATTAAAAATTAATTTAACTTTATTAGCTATTGCTATTAATAATGATTCTATAACATTTTTAATTTCATTTTCAAATCACTTTTCATATAATTTTCTATAGTAATTAATAAAAAATAAATTAAATAAATTAAATTATTAACAATTATTAATAATCATTAATTTTTATCTTTTGTAATAAACTTAACAAAATTTAAAAATATGTATCAAATAATCTTCCAAATTATATGAATTATTAATTGATACTAAAGTTTCATCTAATCCAATAACTTGCATTATATTTAAATTATCAACAATGCAACTCCATCCTTCTTTATAAATATGCTTAAACTTTGGTAACTTACCAATAAATTGTTTAATAAGAGCAAAAAGATTATTAAATATTTATTAATATGCAATCATAGTTGTTTAATTTGTAAAGATTTATGTAAAAGTTAAAACTAAATATTAATAAAATATAATTTATAAATTAATATTTAAAATATATATACTAAAATTTTTTATTTATTTAAATAATTACTTATATTATAATGTTTATCATAATAATTTATTTTAAATTCATTAATATCATTAGTAATCCTTTTAAAGACTAGATCAATTTTAAAATAAGTGCATTTAATTTATTTTTGTACTTGAATTTTAGTAGTACAAATAATCATTATATGACTATTGTTAAAATATCTTAAATATATATTTATTAGTATTAGTACTAGTATAAATTATAATAAAATAAATTTCAATAAAAATTTAATATATATTTAATCATTGAACATATTTTTGAAAATTATTAATATTGCATAAAAAATTATATATAACTCCTAATAAATCTTGTCCAAGTAGATGCTTTTCTTTTTGAATTTTATTTACACAATAGTGTAATTTATTTATATTATTAAAAGATATATGAATTTTAGATAGACTATTAACTTCAAAGTAAATTTTAATTAAATTATCTAAATTAAATAAATTATTTATTATTTAAATTTATAAAAAAAATTTAATCATTACCCATTAAAATACGAGTTGGAGTAACATTTAATAAATCCTTATTTCTTGCTGAATAAGAGTTTAAAGTCTTTTTTTAATAGAATTAGATGTACATGTAAGAGGTAGTAGTAGATGTATATATATACCTTTATATACAAGAATTAAAAATGGACATGTTTTGAGATCCAATGAAGTAATTTTATAGAACTCAACATTGCAAGATTTTTTTTAATATAATCATAACATAGCTTATTTGCTGATTGATGTAGATAAGCTAAATAATATTAAATATTTATTACTAAGTTATAATTTTTAAAATTTTATAATTTAATTTATTAAATTTATATTTTTAATACCACACTATTTTTTTTGATAAATTAGATAATACAATATAGCATGAATTTGTAATTTAACTATTATTATATTTATTAGACTAAAATAATTAAATAAAAAAATTAATTTATTTTAATTTAAAATATAATAATTAATATTAATTTAGTTATCTCATAAGTACCATCAAACAAGCTATGCAAAAGTTTTATATCAATATCAGAAGAAATAGATATAAATTGATAATATTTTTCTGTAATTTTCCAATTAGTATATTCAATAAAATATGTAAGTTTAGAGTAATCTCTATAAGCAAAATGATGCAAAATAGATTTACCTTCATATTGTTTACTATTTTGCTAAAATTTACAATATTTTTTGAGCAGCAAGATAAAATCTAGTATAATAAATATAAATTAATTTTTATTATTTAATTTATTATTTTAAATTTTATTTTACTTACTTAAAAGTATTATTATTAATACTATTTGATGAAAATTTTTGTGTAATTTATATTATAAGATCTGATTCAGTATCTACATTTTGATGAGTTTTATTTTGAATTGTATCTACAACAAATTTACATAATTTTGAACTTTGACAGGTCTGCATTTCATGTTTTACTTTAACACCAAGATAGCTACACTTAGTTTTATATTCACTATCAGGTTTGTTAATTGAATATTAAATCTAAAAATAGTAAAGTAAGTTTATTAATATCAATAATATTTTAATTTTAAAATTTTATTACTTACATCTTTGAATGCAACTAATAGTTTTTTTCAACTTTCAACATTATATATATAAGCAACATCTTCAAAACTTGTCATAGAATATTCGATAGGTATTAAAGTATGATAAATAATATGTAATGTCAATTTCTTTTGTAAAATAAGTTATTGAATTTTCATTCAATTTGATTAAATTATTCTCAATGTCAGAAAATTCATTATCTAATTTTAAAATCTTTATAAAATATTAGTTTAATGATTTAATATAAGTTTATTAATAAAAATATATAGTATATTTATACTATTTTTTTCAAAGGATTCTAAATTCTTTTCATAAATAGTTTCAATTTTGTCAATTATTTGAATATCAAGGTTATCAGCTTCAATAATTTGAATATCATTATTGGATCCATCAATATTTTGAATATCAAAGTTATTAGTTTCATTGATACTTTAAATATCAAGTTATTAGAAATTTGAAAATTAAGATTATTTCAAACTAATTTTCTTATAAGCTAAATTATTGTTAAATAAAAAAGATGAAAGATAAATAAATTTGTTTGTATTTAAAAATCATCATTATCTTATATATAAACAATCAGAAATTAAATTATATTAATTATAAAACTAACTTTGTTATTAAGTATTTTAGTATTATTATATTGTATAAATATTTTAATAATTTTTTTAATATTAAAACTTTTGATATGCAATTATTACATATATATCATGCTTATAATTAATCATTTAAAATACTATTATACTAATAATTTACATCTATACAGTGTTCTCTTTATAGATAAAAAAAATAATAATACTATTATACTTATAAGTATAATTTTTCTTTAACTATTATACTTATAAGTATGACTCTTTTTTATACTTAGATGTATGATAAGTTTGACTATTAATTATATATATGCATATAAACTTTAAATTTTTTTATATTACTTTTTTTCCTTTTTCTATTACACTTTTTTACATATAACTTTTTATTTATATATTGGTAATAATATAATTAGTTTATATAATTTAATTTGCATACATTTTATACATTTGAATAAAATTATGTTAAGCTTTTTTGCATACTTATATTAAAGTTAAAAATCTCTGTTTTCAAAGTTCTATCTCAGATTGTAACTTATAAAAATACCAGTCAAGCTTCTCTTCAATTAAAGTCTTAAAATATTTTATATATATTATTCAGGTTTAGTAGACTAGTTTTTTTACAAATAGTAAAGTCTTTCATAATATTCGTATCTCTAAAATTGTTTAAGAACTTGACTTATTGAAGATTTGCTAATATTTAAGTATTTAGCAATTATTTAAACTGTATATCCTAACTTTTTTTCATTATATTAATATTGGTTATCTGGTTATTATTGATTAATAATTGCCACTGTTGCACTGTAAATAAAGGTTATTTAAAGCCTATATGTTTTATTGAGTTTCAATTTACAAATAGATTAGTAACCAATTTAAAACTCATATATATACATAAGATTTCTTTTATTATAATTATAAAAAATAAAAATTGATATCTTGATAGAATATA
The DNA here is from genome assembly GCA_910591915.1 of Cetraspora pellucida. Taxonomy (NCBI): domain Eukaryota; kingdom Fungi; phylum Glomeromycota; class Glomeromycetes; order Diversisporales; family Gigasporaceae; genus Cetraspora; species Cetraspora pellucida. The sequence continues at coordinate 12,905 of CAJVQA010003026.1, forward strand.
ATTTAATCTTTATACAAAAATTGATTAGAAAATTTGAATTTATTATTATTGTTTTTTATGTTTTACAAGATTATTGTTTAATTTAAATAATGATTAAAGAATTTGATCAATTATTTTGTAATATTTATATAATTGTTATAATCTTTTATTATTATTAATTTCATAATAATTTTATAATTTACAGAATTAATTAATTAGATTTTACAAATAATTTACATAAATTAGCTAATCAGATAAATTTCTCTTATGATGCATATATGAATTAATAGCTAGTCTGGTCTATATAGTACAGACATTTATTCTAATTAGTTAAAAATTTTAAAAATGTTCAGAACTGTAAATAGGAGACTTGCAATTAAGCAATTTTTTTTTGAAACAGATTTGGATTAAATCTAAATTTGAACATAAATTAATTTAGTTTTTGAATCAGATTCAGATCTGTAAAAATATTTATAAGCCTTTTTTTATTTTTTTTTTTATATTACTATTTAGAAATAGGTAAAACTTATTTATAAAGAATAGTATAATAAAAATATTGTTATTTATTGTTTTTTAGTAATTCTGCTTTTTTGTAATTAATATTTTTTAAAACAAAAATAATTTTTAAAGTTAAAAAATTTGGTTACATTAAAAAAAATTTTTTGTTAATAAAGAAAAAAATTTTAAATTTTTTGTATAAAGTTAATAAAAAGAATTTTAGTCTTTTTAAAAATTTAAAATCATATACATAAAATAAGATTTTCTTATAGAGTTTGTTAAATTATTATATATTTAAAGATATATTGTTATATTAATATAAATTATCTAAGAATTAAAAGCATATTATAGTCTATGTTTTAGTATAAAATATATTTTTTAGTTATCAGTAATCCTGTCAAAGCTTTTAGATCAGAAATTTAATAATAAATAAAATATTTTTTAGTTATTAGTAATCCTGCCAAAGCTTTTAAATTAGAAATAAGTACATGTTGTATAACTATATATGATAATAATATATACTTATTTTAATTATTAATTTAAAAAGTCTAATAATAAAGAAAAAGATATTATTTGTAAAATTTATAAATTATATTCATTATATAGTGTAAAGCTTGATTTAATAATTATAAAAGAGAATAACAATTCTAGTATAGTAGTTAGGTTGTTATTCTTCTAATAGCAAATCTAATATTTAAATTACACTTATAATGAAATTTAAAAATTAATTTGTGTTATAGTAAATGTCTTCTGTCAATTTGTTGGCCTTATATAGCTGTAATTTTAATATATCAAGTCAGGTCCTATTAGTGAAAAATATCTTTTATATTTTAAGAACATTAACTAATAATTTTATATATTTAAAACTTTTTTAATGTTCTTGCTAAAAAAAAAAACAAAATAATAATAATAATAATTATTATTATTATATTTTAATATGTATATTATAAGAATATTAAAAATTTTATATTCTCAGATTGTTTTCAAAAAAGAATATAATTTTTAGATGCAATATTCTTAAAATTTTTTAAAGGTTCTTAAGAACATTAAGAACATTAAATATTAAACACTGGGTTCTACCCAATATGAAAACTCAGACATTTATGCAAAATATAATATTACATATATATAGAGTAATATTCTAACTAGTATTATATAAAACTTTGATGCAAACTTATAATAAGACTACTAGGTATAAAAACTAAGAAATCAAAGAGCCAGAAACCTACTTGAAAATTTTTAAATAAATAAGTATTATGGACTTTTGATAATATAATCAGATTAGTTAAAGTTTACAAAACAGTTTTATAGAAACAGGTAGATAAGTTAGATAACAAAAATATATAAAAAAGCATATAACTAACCAGGTTGCCAACATAATCAAAGAAAAAAATACTAAGATATATTATACAAAGTTATCTAAATTGGAAGTTTAAAGAGTTCTATCAATTTTAAGTTGTAATTAGTAAATGAAAATAAAGAAAATATTAGAAAAATGAATACTAAAGTTTGAATAAATCTTATAAGAATATAGTAATTTAATGATTAGCTCTGTTATAAGTACTAATTTAGACCAAAAGCAGTACCAGATTAGCTATAAATATAAAATACAAAAGACTTAATAGGTTTAGTACAAAGTTAAATATAACTAGTAATTATGATATATCTTTATTAGTTTATTATAATCATTGGTAGAATAGAGTAAATATAAGATTTAATGTATTTAAATAAAGGATTACAATCAGGTTTTAGATATGACAATTAGTATAGAATCTTCAGACAAACTACTTAAATTAGACAATAACTAAAGTTATATAAGTAGCTAGTTATATATATTTTTTTATAATTGTTTTTATAATTATTATATAATAGTTGCTAGTCAAAACATACTATTAATAAAATTTTAGATCACAAATACTCATCTTAACATTAAAAAAAAATAAAAATAAAATTAGTTAAGAGTTATTTGGTTTATTTTTTTTTTTGATTTTAAAATTTTAATTGCTAAAATTTGACCAATTATATTAAGAAATAATATATAAGAGTATCACATTTATGTAATGTTTATTTAATTAATGATCTGCTAGTCATCTGAACAAAGATCATAGTGTAATGTGATACAGATTACTATGTAATTTACTATAAAGTGAAATGCAACATACTCTATTTAAAACTTTTTAATACTAAGTTAACAGACCAAGTTGATTAATTAAAAGTTGTAGAGCTCATTAAGATGCATCTAATAGTGGTTTGATCATCCAAATCAGTCTAATAAATGTTGAGATATTATCAAAAATGTTTAGTCAACTATATAAAATTCTATGCAAACAGACTATTGTTTATATAGAATTTTATATAGAATTTTACATAGTCAGCTAAATGTTTTTTAATAATATCTCAGCATCTACTAAACTGATTTGGATGTTCTAATTATTATTAAATGCATCTCAGTAAGCTCTACAAGTTTCAATTAATTAACTTAGACTGTTAACTTATTATCAAAAAAGTTTTAGATAGGTGCATATTGCATTTTATTTTATAGTAAATTACATAGTGATCTGTATCATATTATATTATAGTCTTTGTCTAGATGACTGGCAGATCATTAATTAAAATAAAAATCTATTTTAATTTATTATATAAAATTTAAATTTTTTAAAATAGAATATTGTTGTTTATATCTATTATAATATTATAGAAATATAATAATTAAAACTAATTTTTAATTTTTTAAAATAGAAAATATTATAAATCTTAATAAAAAATAATTTGTTTTGAATAAAACATTTTATTTTAATATTAAGATAAAATTTTGCTTATATCTTTATTAATAATTTTAACTATATACTTTAGTATAAAAGTACTAAAATAAATTAAAATTATATATAACAAAATAAAAATTATATATAAAAATAAAAGCTTAAACTAGTTTATTTGTAATTTAAACTAAGTAAAACATTTTAAAAATTGAAAATTCTTTAAAAAAATATAAAAAAAAATAAATAGAAGATTAATGTTTTATAAAAAATAAATATATACTTTTTTATATATATATATATTTTTTTTAACTTTTTGGCAGTTTTGCTAAAATCTTTTATTAAGAGAATTGTATATATAATTATACAAATATTAACTTAATTTTTAGGTTTGACATCCTTCAGCTACTGTGTTAATGCTCAGAGGTGACCTGCAATACTAGAATGAGTTTATACTCACTACTAGAAGGCTATTCAAGCTAGTTTTTAAAGTCATTCTAGTAAGACCTTTTGTTATTACTAATTAATTTTCTAACTATATTCCTCTATATATCTTCTATATTTTTATTTTCTGTATTTTTTTTTTTTTATATCTTTTATTTTTTCTAAGTTTTTGTTTCTTGATCTTGATAAAACTTTGTGTAATACTTTGCTTTATTGTTCTACTATTTTATTTTTGTTTCTTTTTTTCTTGTACTGATTTCTTGACTTTTCTCTTATTCAGATACTTTATTGCATCTTTTTTTCAAATTTTTTTGTAAAACTCATTCCATATGATATTTACTATACTCATTAGAATATTTCTTGTTTCTTGTACTAAGATTAAAATATTTTGTACTCTCTTTATTAACTTTTCTTGTAGAAGATTTTTAATAAGCTTTTTTCTTATTTTCACACTTTCTTCTTCTATTTAGCTTTAGATTGCTTCTTTTAGTTGTATTTGAGTGATGCTTTTTTTTTCTTCTGAAAATATGCTTTATGCTATTGCTATTGCCAATGTTTCTACCTTCATCCAATAGTTTTTATAAAAGAAGCATGTTGCTAAATAGTTCTAGTCTTCTTTTTTTCTTCTTTGCAAACTATACAATTTATATCTGCATACAGGTCTGGTCATCTTATTACTAATTCCTTAAATATAGGCATTTTTTCTTGTATGCATTTAAAGAATATACTTAGTCTTTTACTTCTTGTAGTAGAGATGTATTTTGTTCTACTCTGATTCTTGATCTTTTTTTATAATAGTATCTAGCAATACTCATTTTTCTCTCTTTCTGGTTCTAGTTTTTTAATTGTTGATATACAGCTTCAATCTTCATTGTTTCTAATATTAAAGACTTTTTTAACGAAGTTTCATATTGGGTTTTCTATTATTTTGTCTTTCCAAAAAAGTGTTACATTAAATCTTAAAACAGGTTCTTCTATAATTTCATTTTTATCTTGTATATTTGTTTCTTTTTTACTATATTATCTGATCTGCTATTTTATTTATTGTCATTATATCTCTTTACCTTTACTAAATCTAAATCTAATTTCTTTACTCATATTGTATCTTCTATATTTATAACTAAGTTATAATTTTTCCTTTTCATTCTTTTTTTTGTCATTATATGTTATGTATTATTATATATACTTGCTATAGCTACTGCATTATCTGTATATATTTTAATTTTACTTTTGCTTTGTATTATAATAACTATATACTAGATAGCTAACAGTTTTGTTTTTGGTAAAGATGACCATTCTCTAGTTCTGATGACATCTTCATCTATTATATACTCTTTTTTATTGTTTACTTGTACCCAACTAGCTTTCATATAGTCTGGATCTTGATTTTCTTTTTTTGATTTTACTAATGATCCATCTGTATAAAAGATCAACTCCTCTTGCTTGACATTGTTTTCTTTAATACATTTATGTTTTTTTACTAATAACTCTATAATACTATTACTAATTTTTTGTTTCTTAATTATTTCAATATCTTTGTTTTTTATACAAATCTTTTTTAAATATCTTTTAGAGTTTGAAATCTTATAATCTTTTTCTCTTATAATAAAATCTAACAAATTTGTATTAATTTCTAGTTGTTATATATCTTTTTTATTTGTATATCTTGTAATCATTTCATGAATTTTCTGTTTTTTATATTTTCTTTTACAACTATTATCAGTATTATTGTTTTTATATTTATAGTTTCTATATTTTTCTAATATTGTTTTTTGTCTTTCTGGTTGGTAAATTATCTTCTAGTATTTACTTTGTACTGTTTTAGATATTCTAGCTACTACTCTTTCTACTAGTACTTCTTCTTTCTTATAGGATAGTATATTGTTTATAATCATTTAATCTTTTCATCTTGCATCATCTAATAGTTCTTCTACTTGTGCTTTAATTCTTTTTTTATTTGAAGCTGCAATTCTAAATTCTAGCTTTACTATCTTGCAACTTGGCTCTTCTATTATTTTTATTTCTAGAACTTTGAACTACTTTGCTAGTTTACCTTTGGTATTGCCTCTTTTTAGAAAACTTAATTACTGCTATATAATCATTTTGTTTTCTTCTTTATCAATTACTGATATACAAACATAATACCTAATTCTTTTAATCTATATGCAACTATTGGTATAAAATTTCTTTTTGAAATTTCATATATTCTTGTGCTTTTTTTATTAAAATTTGGGTTTTCATAATTAAAGTTCAAAACTAATTGTAGTTCTTTTGCTCTTAGCATTATTAAACATGCCAAATTGTTTTTTCACAGCTTTGCACTTGCTTTAGGAATATTTTCTTGTCACATGTTTTTAGATGCTCTTATTAAATAAAAACTATCTTTTATTCTTATATTGGTTACTGCTTCTTCTGAGCCTGCTGTATTAAGTCAATTATGCAAACTGGTAATTTGCTTAAACAGTAACTGGTTTTATAATAAGTTAAGGTTAACCAAGTTTCTGTAATACATTATGTTATTTCTTACAGATTATATGATTTTTATTTTTCTTTTTGTCAGATTAATTATTAGTGTATATATGTTGATTATTGTGTTTTTTGATAATCTTTTTGTTTGTAGCATATAGGTCAACTTATATATAATGTACATATTGTTAATATATAATATTTGGCTAATTATTAGCTTTTTTGGATTTAGACTTCTTACAAATAGTTATATTATTTTTTTAGTTCTTGACTTTATTGTTGATTCTTTAAGTTTGCAATTTAGCCAAATTTCTAGAAATCATATAATTTTATTTTCACTCTTCTCCTGAATCTACTCTTTGGCAAAAAAGATTGTTTTATTTTTCTTTTCTTTTTTGGTGTTCATTATAATAAGTTTAGTTTTTTTTTATTAATTTGTATATCATTTAAGTTAAAAAAATCTTCTGCTATTTTAATATTTTTTTTATTTGACTTTTACTTGATGCAACCCATGTTATATCATCTACATATGCTACTACAGCTTGTCTCTATTTTTTTTCTTTTTGCATTATAGTCTTTATGCTATTATTGTATGAAGTGCACAATGTATAGTCTAGACTTGGGTCACTTTGGATTCTTTCTAATAATGAGTTGTAGAATATTTTCCATACTAAAGGTAAGATTACTTTATCTTATTTGATACCATCTTTAATCTTAAATGCTTCTGTTGTTCCTAAGTTTGTAATGATTTTTAATTATTGATTTTTAAATAAATTTAAAATAAAGATATTTGCTGTTTTTAGTATTTTAAGTCTTTTAAGTGCCAAATCTAATGCTACTGATAATACTAAATTAAAAACCTTTTTTATATCTTGTAATATTAGCCAAAGTTCTTTTTTGTTATCTTTTGCATCTTCCATTATTGCATTAATAATGTGTACTAACTTTTCTGTTAACCCATCTGGCAGTCTTGCAAAGTTTAGTCTTTTTAATATATTTTTCTTATAATATATTTGTATAAATCTTTTAGTAAATATTTTGGTTAGACATATTCTTATTAATTTCATTAATTCGGTTTAGGTTGCAGATAAAGTCTCTGAGCTTTAATTCTTGCATGTAGTTTTTATTTTGTATTTTACAATCTTAGTATATCTTTTTTTTTTTTCAGTGTTAAAATGACCTCTTTGGTCTTTTGACTTTATTAACATATTTTTAGGAATGTAGTTCCGTAAGGAGCTACTACAGGAAGAGCGTACAATTGGCCACTCATGTAACTTTCTATATTACCTATTTAAGGAGTCTGCCTAATGTTCCCCACCAATTGCCGTACCTAATACCCCTGCTTGGATGTTTCATTTAAACCCTCTGAACCTGTCCCATGTTACTTCACCAGGTCAAGCCTGGATCCTTCG
>CAJVQA010003027.1:0-20454 GCA_910591915.1 Cetraspora pellucida
ATTTTTAGTTGTTTTTATTTATTTTATTTATTTTTATATTTCTTCTTTTCTTTTATTTTATTTTCCTTTAAATAAAATATCTTCCACTCGACCTTCATCACTTTAAAATTTGCTACAGCTTGATAGTTTTTAGTAAATTTTATTACAGTATAGTATGATGGCAATCTTATAAGATGCCAGATTATATAGCTATAATTTGAAAAGAAAATCACTTGCAAAAAATCTGGCAAGAAATTCCAAGAAAAAATCTAAAAAAATATAAAAAAATATAAATATATTCTTATTTTTATTATTGTTATCTTATTACAAAAGAAAAACTTGTATTGTTCATTTATTATTTAATTTACCTTGTAAGAAATTTCATCTTAAATTACTTTAAATGAATCAACATCTGATTCAGTATAATTGATATTTATAAACTATAAGAATAAAAAACAACAGTTAGACAAATAATAATCAGTGATAAAACAAGAACAAGCATAACTTTATTTACTTCAGTACTCTTATTCACATATTTATCCACTCCTGCACATTTATTCACTTCAGCACCTTTATCTATATCTTTATTTACTCTTCTGTATTCATCTATTTTAGTGCCTTTATCTACAATATTATCAATCCCTATACCATTATTTGCCCTGGTGCCTTTATTAGTAGTTAGGATCTTAGAAATATTCATTTGCATTACATGTATATTGTTCACATAATTTGAAAATGTATCTGTTGTCTGATTCATAAATGAATTCTACATATTGTTTGTAATTGAGTTTTTTTTAGGATATGTGAATGAATTTTTCATAGAATATGTAGATAAATTCTCAATATTATATGTAAATATATTTTTCATGTTATTGGTAAAAGCATTTTCAATATGATTTACAAAAGTACTTTCTTTATGATTTGCAAAAGAATTTTTCATGTGATTTGAGAAAGAATTTTCTATACAATTCATAAATGTATCTATTCTTATATGATTTGCAAACATATCCTTATTCATATGATTGGTGAATTCAAAGATCATGTTTTTGTAAATGCGAAGGTTAATTTCTGTTATTTTGAAGTAATATGAATTGATATGTTATTATTTTAATAAAATTTCTGATTGATTAATTACACTAATTACTTACATAAATTTGAATTTTTTTGATTTCTAATGTTTTTTATTTATTTTTTTTTATTTATTATATATATATATATATATATATATTTTTTAAATTTGATTTCTTAATTGCCTGATGTTCTCAACTAGTCATATTATACTCGATTTTATTGCTTAAATATTGCCACTATTCAAATCACAATCCACGTTCTAATGGTAACTATGTATATATTTGAATATGATTAAAGGTTGTATTTTTATTTTATACACCTGCTTTTTATTCTTCTACTCTGCTTTACTTTTTTAATACTAAACTTCTTCTTTATCCCCGAACTGTCTACACACATGATGTTTTTTGGTGCTCTTGTTACTCAAAGTAAAGAAGTAAAGGTTTGATTTTTAAGATCGAACTTCATATTTATTGATTTTTAGTATATGTATAATTACATTATTTTCTGTCAGTTAGACTTTAAATTACTAAATTAGTTTGTCAATTAGACTCCAAAAAATTATTTGGTCATGACCTTGTACAACCTAACCCTAACTCCAGCACAATTACCCTAACCTGGTACTAAGTATTTATGCAACTGATCATGTTACACCACATGTTACATTATACTGATTGATATAACCTGGCACAGAAAGTCAGAGTGCTATAAAAAGTTACACATGTAACCAATTGTACACTCTTCTGTAGTGGTTCATTGAACCACAATACCAATAAGTAATTAATAAAAGTCAAAAGACCAAAGAGGTTACCTTAATAAAAAAAATAAAAATAAAATAAAACAATTACTTAATAATACAAAATAGAGGAGTGTGGTAACTTAGTGAAGTGGTAGGTTGTCAACTCCAAGTAGCAGGTCCAGAGTTCAAATCCTAGTGTTAATAAAAAATTTAAAAATCCTCTCTGTATTATAGTTAACTGTTTCTTATAATTGGTTGGGATAAGACACCTATTATCTGTGTTGCACTAGCATGATTGGCAGGTTATATAATATTTGTGTAATAGTCATATGACATTGTCCTTTGGAACAAGGTCTGTAGTTACATGAAAGAATGCAAACCAGTACTAGGTAATGCAAACCTACAATAAGTCCTTATGGCCATGTAAATTACAGGAACTAAAAGATAGAAGCCTATTTGGAAAACCTGAATAGAAAGGTAACCCAAGCTTTTGACAGTGTTACTATAAAGATTAGACTTATAAAACAGATTTAGAACTTGTAAAACTGAGCAAATGTGCTGGTCTTGAGAATGGATCAAATGAACCAACCAGGCTGCTAGAATTTACAGGTTCTGAAAGAAAAGAGTACCTGCTAGCAAACATGTAAACCAGAGGTGTATGGTTTTAATTTACCTTTCTAAGCTATCTGGAATGACAGCTTGGTGGAACTTGGATTAAATACTAAAGTAATAAGGATATGTTGTAAAATAAGTACCAGAGTTTGGGTAAATTCTACAAAGGCATAATAGTTTAATGATATGCTCTGACTACCAGTGTTGGTCTTAACTATAGTAATACCAGGTTAGCTATAAGAATAGAATACAGAAGATTCTGGAAGGTTTAGTACAAGATCAAAGATTCTAAAGAACTACTTTAAAGACTTAGTAACTATGGCATATTTTCACTAGTATTGGTCAAAGTTATTAGTAGATAGAGGTAGGTGGATGGATACAGAAACTGGAATAGTTAAATAGAAAACCTACAAGCAGATTCCAGATATAGCAGCTAGTATAGAACCTTTAGGTAGATTACTTAAATTAGACAATGACTAAAGTTGTACAAGTAGCTAGTTGTACACTCTTTCTATGATTGCCCTCTGTGGTTGTAATGCAACTATTAGCCAAATATAATATCAATAAAATTCTAGGTCACAAGTACTTACCTTAATATTTTAAAAAAAAATAATACAAAATAGTTAGTAATTATATCATTATTAAATAATTAGTATTTGTCTAAAAAAATATATCTAAAAGAATATTAAAAAAATATATTTGTAATTTTTTAATTAAATTGAAAAAATAAATTATTTTAACAATAGAAACAAGTTTTTTTATACATTACCTAGTTGTATCTTTAGTAATATACTACATATATATTAAAAACTAAAAGAATTAGATTGTTAAAGATTAATTTATATAAAAACTTAAGATTCTTGTATATATATTTAAATTTTAAATAAATTATATTAGATATATTAAACCATACTATATATATATTAGAAAAATTTTTAAGCAGATTTTATTAATATATAGCATTTAATTGATATATATTAATTAAAAATAATTAATATATATTAATTAGTTGCTATATATTAATATATATTATTATTAATATATAATTATTATTAATATATAATAATTATAAACAATTATAATTATTATTAATTAGTAATAATTTTTATAAAATTCATTAAATTTTTTTAAACTTTGATTTAAATTTTCTTAATAACTACTAATTCAAATTGAATAAAATTTTTACTATATATAGTATATATATTTAACTATATAAAATTAAAAGTTTAATCAATTTAGATAATTTGTTTTTAAGAAATCACTTATAAACAATAAGTTATTTTTTAAAAAAAATTAACTATAGTTTAAAGTGATTTTTTAAAAATAAATTATTCAAATTAGCTAAACTTTTAATATTATATAGTTAAATGTATATACTATATATAATAAAAATTTAAGCCACTTTGGATTAGTAGTTATCAAAAAAATTTAAATCAAAGTTTAAAAAAATTTAATAAAATTTTGTTATATATTATTAGTAATTACTAACAATGATACCTAGTAAAGATGCTATATATCAATAATAATTTAAGAATTACTAATAATATATAACATCTTTAAAAACTTTTCTAATAGCAGATGTGGCAACTTAGTGAAGTGAATAGGTTGTCAACCTCCAAGTGACAGGTCTAGAGTTCAAATTTCAGTGATAGTAAAAATTTGCAATTCTTACTGTATTACTGTTAACTGTCTTCTGTGATTAGTTAGAATAAAATACCTGTAATCTGTATCATACTAGCATAACTGAAAGGTTTAAGCTCTTGTACAATATTGTATAAAGGAACACAAACTGATACCAGATGATGTGAACTCAAGATAAGTTCTTAGGTCATATAAATCACAGAAACCAGATAGAAAGACTTAAGTAAAAAGATAACCTGAACTTTCAACAGTGTTATTATAAAGACTAGATTTATGAAATAAAGTTAGAATTTGTAAAACTAGACAAATATGTCAGTCTTTAAGAAGAGACCAAATAAACCAACCAGACTGTTAAAATTTTCAGATTTCGAAAAAAAAATACATGCTAGTAAATATATAAACCAAAGGTGTAAGTTTCAATCTACCTTTCTGATCTATCTGAAATAGCAGCTTGGTAGAACTTGAATTAAATACCAAAGTAGTAAGAATATGTTGTAAAGTCAGTACTAAGGTTGAAGTAAACTCTATAAGGGCATAGTAGTTTAATGATATGTCCTGACTGTCAGTGTTAGTTTCAACCATAGTGATATTAAATCAGCTATAAGAATAAGATACAAAATATTCTAGAAGGTTTAGTACAAGGTTAAAAGTTTCAAAGAATTGCTTTAAAAACTTAGTGATTATAGCATATTTTTACTGATATTAGTCAGAATCATTGATAAGCAGAGGTAGGTAGGTGGATATAGAAACTAGAGTAGTTAAATAAGGAACTTACAAGCAGGTTCTAGATATGACTACAAGTGTAGAACCTTCAGGCAACTACTTAAATTAAACAATAACTAAAGTTGTATAAGTGGCTAGTTGTATACTCTTTTTATAATTGCCTTCTGTAGTTGTAATACAACCATTAGCCAAATATACTATCAATAAAATCCTGAGTTACAAGTACTTATCTTAATATTTAAAAAAAAAAAACTTTCTTAATATAAAATAAAGAATTAAACTAAATAATAAACAAAAATAATATAATAAATAAAAAAATTATTTTGTTATTGAGAAGAAACTGATATGCAATAATTTTGTAAATAAAAAACTAATTAGATCAGTTTGCAACAATAGGAGTTATATAGTCAAAAAGATATTTTGTATTAACTTTTGATGATATACAATGCTAAGAACTTTTGTATAATCTTTTATCTTTTTTAAATTTTCTTTAATAAAATTAAAAAGAATAATGTTTTGTATATTCTAATTATTTTTTTCTTTATTAATCTGTTATTGTAATTATGAAAGATTGGCTTTTTAAGAAGCTTATTATTGAAATACTCATCTCTATAAATTTGACAATGTTTATAATAAAGAATACTAAGATTTATAATAAAACATTCATTAAAATATCTTATTATTAGTTTATTATTAATGAATTTTGAATTTAGTACTCTATTACATAATATCACCAATATGAAATATAGATTTGTCATATTTATTACAATTGTTAATATATGTATTAGACAAGGAGTACTAATAGAATTGAACTGCTATGAAACATAAATATTATAATAGTCATTAATATTTAATATAAAAAATTTGTTCAAATATTTTAAAAGAATATTTTTTATGCACATCGGTTTTCTGTGCCAATCATGTGGCGCAGGCAAATTTTCTGAAGCTTATTAATATTAGGGTTAGCATTTTGAATAAAGTTAAAGGATGTTTTGAAATTTCATGTCCGTGTTACGTTACACCTGATCTTGAAATATGATTCGCAGTTCGACCACATGATCGACATAACCTGACACAGAAAACCGATATGCATTTTTTACATATTGCTCATAAATATTTGAAATTTTTTTTCTTTAACTGCTAAATAAAATTTATTAAAAAAATTTTTTAATTTATAATTGGTTTATACAATATATAAGTTCTTTATACATTATATGTTCTTTATCATAGAAGATTCATACTATTGTCCTAATAACTTCTTTATTTACAACTTTTAAATCTTCACTGACTGGAATTTGTGTTTCTCTTCTAATATTAGATTCTATTTCTTGAACTAAAATTTTTACTTGTTTAACAGTTTTGTTTAATAGATTTACAATATAATTCATATAACATCTATTATACAAAATAATACACTCTTTTTACTTATTTTTTATTAAACCTTTATATTCAACTTCTTTTCATTTTTCTTCTTTCAGTGAACAAAATCTCTTTGAAATGGTAGTAGAACAGTTACCACATTTTTCAATTTTAGACATGTCTTTAGCAAAATAAAAAAATATGAAAACAGTTGGATTCAAATGGATTCAGTGAATATATTGTTGAACAAAGTGAGTGCTTCAGTTTGCTTAGTGTACTTTGCCTGCTTTACTATAAAGTTAGGTTACCCGAGCTTTTGAAAAAGTATTGTAAAGCATATAAAAAATTTTTTTAGCCATTGGGATTGCTTGTGTAACATGGACGGTCCGACCTCGAGCTAGGGTTGTTAATGGAGTGGCATACTCTGGAGCCACTACGGAGTGAGCCCAACCCAAGTTGGAATGGGTTAAAGATATGCCTAAAAATCTGAAGTGAAACTGGAGTGAACTGGAGCAGCTCTAAGCAAGCCGTAGTAGCTCCGGAGTGGGTTGCGGAGTTGCTTAACCCAATCAAACCCAACCCATTAACAACCCTACCTTGAGCATATCACCCTTCCGCTACGCTCCGGACAATAAAAACGTTAACGAAAGGACCATTCTTAAAAAAAAAAATAACAAACTTACAAAAATTGCTTTTACAGTCGTACCCCCTAAGTGCAAGTATTATGTAAAACCTCTAAATGCACGATACGGATTGGCTCCAATTTATATCATCCTATATATTTTTATTCTCTATAAGTGCAAGCCTCCTCTAAATGCAAAATTTTAACTATGATCCCGACGGGATGCTCTTAGGAAGGTGCGACTGTAACTCAAAAATTCATTTTGAATCTGCTTTCACAAAACAACCCTGTTTAAATAATTTCACTAGCCAATCAAATTTCAAAAAACTAAAATAATCCAAAAGTCATTCGTAATTCGAAACTTTTATCTGTGAAACTACCTTTTGCGTACTAACAAAAAGTTTTTCTTGCGACATTTGGTATAAGTATAATTCCCTAAACCTAACCTACTAGTAGCAAAAGGTTTTTTCCTACGAAATTTTTTTTACATGTATAAAATGTTCTAGACTGGTGTTAATAGTCTTATTATAGTTCTTCTGACCTAATCAATAGCGAATTTTTTTTAGCTAGGACAATTCTGTAAACTTATTTCTTCCGGCCCTACAATATGAATTTCCAAATTAAACGGAGTATTTACCTACTTTCCCAGAATTTTGAAGTTGCACAATGTTGTACAAGTTTCTTTTACAACTTCTATAGAACAAATGGCCCGAGACACAACGGAGTTTGTTCACATTTAGCCGTAATTGTACATAATTTGAACGTTGTAAATGTTTATATATAAATATATTGTAAGTATGGTAACTCACCTTTTTCATGTTTAGACAGTCCAAGTTTTAAAAACGATAAATTTGAGGTAATTACATTCATTCAGAATAATAATGGCTTTCCAACCAAGAGAAAAAAAAGAACCTACCAATAACATAACGGATGGAAAGAATTCAGCTGAAGAATACAACGGAAGACTCAGCACGTCAGGAATAGCTAATACCGTACAAACGGTAGGCGATGCCGTTCAGCCTTTTATTCCATTATTCAGTATGGTCACAAATATCGTTCAACAATTATCAACAATCTACGAAAATGCCAAATGCAACCAAAAAATTTGTTTAGTATTAGTTGAGCGTGTCGAGATCGCGCAATACGCAGTAAAATCTTTACAGCGGCAGAAACAGGCTAATGAAGAAAGATTTCGAAATCAAAAATATTATTATGCATTTGTTAGATTTGTTAATGTTTTAGAGAATATTAAAAAATTTGCTAAAGAAATTACGCAGCTATCATGCTTTCAAAAATTTATAAATGCCAATGCAATTAAAGATGCATTTGATAAAAATATCAGAGAATTTGAAGATGTATGTAGTGATTTGCATTTTACCATAGCAATGTATGATGTTGAACGAAGAGAACAAGAGGCTAAAAATGTAGCTGAAGATATTGATGTTTTGAACAAGGTATTCTTATTGTCATTTCTAAAAAATTTTTATCTTATACGTAATTTATGTGGTTTAAATTGTAAATTCCAAATGATCTGGTAAGTCTATGAATGAGGTGAAATTTAATATCAAAGTGGTAATGAATGAAGTGGCTGCATTAGCGTCAAGTATGGAGAATTTGAACTTACAAGCCAGCAAATCAGCAGGTAGAGCTACTACAGCAAGAACACCTTTGAGTGAAGCATACAAAGCACCCACGGTGGACCCAAGTCACTTAAATGAACCATTTGCATCAGATGATAATGTTCGTGGTAGCAGAAAAACAGTTGTTAAAAAATTGTTTCGTGGACTTGAAGTTGCTTGTAAAAAAGTTCCAAATATCGAAAATAATGATACAGCACAATCTCAAAAAGGTCAAACAGAATTGATTATTCTACTTAAATTAGGAACCTTGTGTCCGAATGTTGTTACTTTTTATGGACTTTCAAAAGTGGATAACAACGATGTAATGGTTTTTAACTGGGCATCATACGGCAACTTGAAAGAGATGTACACAAAATATGAAATAAAGTGGCCTTTGAAACTGAAATTTGCTCGTGATATATGTAACGGTCTCGTATTCGTACATCAATGTAATATTTTGCATCACGATGTTCGTTGTGAAAATATTTTGGTACGAATGCATTCACGTTTTAATATCTATACCTTAAAATATTTGATAATGATGATTTCTATGCAATAATAGATTACGGATAGTAATGAGGCTAAACTTTCGAATTTCGAACTGAGTCGTACTGTTCAAGGATTATCTGCAGAAGTTAAAAACTTGTTAGATATTGTTAGATGGTTAGCACCAGAAAAAATGCGTGTAACAAAAGGTGGCACCGAACAACGATATAATCATCAATGTGAAATGTTTAGGTAAATGTTAAAATCTTTTAACCAATAATAGTTTAAGTTCATAAAACTAACATATTATTTTATAGTTTTGGAATGTTGCTTTGGGAGCTCTGTCATCAAAAAATTCCTTATAAAAACATGAATAGTGTGACCGCTATTCAAGAACATGTCATGAATAAAAAACGTGAAACTCTTAAAATTGCACTTTATCCATCAGAAATTCCAAATGAACTTGCGAAAATCATTAAAAAAGGTGATCATAATTATTTATTCATATATAATGTGTTGTTAGCAAGTTTTAATTGGAATAATTATTTATAAAAGCTTGGCAAGATGAACCGTCCGCACGTCCTTCAGATTTAGAGGTACAATTGAAATTAAAAGAACTTTATGAACGGTTTCAGGAATCTTCTCCTCAGATACGTCCTAAAGATCCTCATTGTGATATTGAAATCCCAAATATTGAATTAACAGAATCACAGATTGAAATGCCTTGCGACTTAACTGAATACTCAATACCTCCAATACAAACCCTCATGCCTTTTGAGGATGGAATCAAAGAACACAAAGCGAAAAATTACAAGGTTTCTTGGGAATGCTTTGTTGGTCATGCAGAGCTCGGAAACAATGTAGCCAAATATTGGAAGGGTTATTATTTGTTAACCGGACTTAACGGGCGTAAGGATCCTGAAGCTGCTCTTCGTCTTTTTAAAGAAGCAGCAGATAATGGTGTTGCCGATGCACAACTTCGCTACGCGTTTGCTCTTATTGAAAACAAAAGTAAGAACGTTGCTGAAATAATGAAATATATGATGATGGCCGCAGACTATGAGAACTCTACTGCGCTTTTTAATTTGGGTGATATTTATTGGCATGGGAAACTTGGGATACCAGTTGATAAAGAAAAGGCCGAGTCATATACTAGATTAGCTGCCTTGAAAAATCAACCCAAAGCAATTGCTCTTTTAGAACAAATTAATGCGGAAAAAATGAAAAAATCTTAAGTTGTATTATTATATGTATTATAATATACTTCCACCCGAACAATGTGATGCTTGACTGTTCCATGATCGCGTTATAATTACAGGTAATAAATGTATCAGGCTTCACATGGTTCGGGTAGTAATTTGTAGGTAGATTGATAAAATCCTTATATCACATTTCTACATGATCACATTTATAATATCCTAATATATTCATAGAGTTAGGGATAGGGTTTTGTACTACGGTTTGTACTACCAGCCGAATACGTTATAATCACATGTATATATATAAATGTGATTATATAAAAATGTGATATAAGGGTTCACGCTTCTTATTTTCGTATCAAATCTATTGTTTTAGAAATAATGTAAAATTAAAATTTTTATACGGATGCAAATGAAACCAATGCTAAACATGGTTAGTTAAAATAGGTAAACAGAATGTGCCAATTCTATATAAATAGGGATGCTATCTTGCTTAAACTGGTCAATTTAAACTGTAAATACATATTTTTTTTGCGTATACAGTCAAGCCTCCATAAGTGCACGCCCTTTGGACCAGGGCAAATGTGCGTTTAGAGGTTAATTATGTAAAATTTAACTAACCAATTAAAAAGCATAAAAAATATACGCGTTATTAACTCAAACCTCTGTAAGTGCACGTCTTTAGAACCAAAGTAAGGTTTGCATTTAGAGAAAGATGTAAAATATCACTTGCATGCATTTACATATCGAGTGTCGAGTTAGAGATAGTCCGGTATTAAGCAATAATGTCAATCAACTATACTACAACAAAATTATCTGGGCAGCTTTATTTGGTACATGGGTTACCATTTTATTAGTTGATTTTGGAAGAAATTTATTAATTATGTTCTATTCTAACTTTGGATTTTACAAATTTCAAATTTTATATAAAAAATAGATTGTAAATCAATGAAGTTGAGCTAATAGAAATAGAACAAATATATTTAATAAATTTAGTTTATTTTTTTTTAAATTTAACTAGCCTTTTTGGAATTAGAGTTATTTATTAGTAACAGTTAATGCTTTAAAAAGCTTTCTTACATTAGAAAGTACAACTAGTTATATGTATACTTTTGGTATTTAATTTAAGTAGTTTATCTATATATAGGTTCTACCTGCAATTCAACTATAGGTATTGCTTATTTGGGATTTTTGTCTTAAAAATAACCTTACAAAACATAGTAAATCATATAATTCAAACTTGGCAATATCTATTATTATTAGAACATTTCAAATATATAAGTTAGTTAAAAAGTTTTAGATGTTTACTTATATCTTTAAAATATTTATCTTATTTTATATAGTTGATTTTTGAGGTATTATTACTAAAGTTTTTTATAGCTCATACTACAATTAACCTAGTTTACAACTTGTATAAAATTTATATGATTTTAATATTTATTTTTGTAATTTTAATAATTTTTTATTTATTTTTACAAGTTCTTTTATCCTACTAATTCAATTAGTTCTTTATAATATTGTTTTATGTTTAAATTAATTAATAATTAGATTAGTAATATTTTCTACTTAGAGATTTTAATTATATAAGTTATCTGTTTTGAATTTTTTTTTTAAGTTAAGATTTTTATAAATAATATTATTAAAAGTTGCATTATTTCTTTGTTCAAAATTTTTTAATAAATTTTTTTTCTTTTTTTAGTAATTTTTATTAAAATTTGTATCAACTAAATAGTACATATTTAAAATATAAAAAGATAATAATAAAATATATAATTAAGAAATAAATAAGAATATAAAAAAAATAATAAATTTATACATTAGCTTTTACAGAATGATTATATTTATTTTGAATAATCACAGTTATTTATAAAGTCTATATTGGGTTTTTATTTACTAGTTTATATAATAAAAATTATATATAGTATTAACAAAAATTTAAAAAAGGAGATCTGCATACACTCTCTTCTGAACACATGAGTTTTGGAGTAGAGTAACCTTTTTATTAAAAATAAGAGCAAACAACAAGACAAAACTGACTAAAGTATTTACTAAAACAAGGGCCTTTGTCTTTGTTCCAAGAAAAAGATCCTTTACAGAATTTTAATACACAAAAAGCATAAAAATAACAAAAAAAATAGCATCAACAAGTAGCAGAAAAAAAGTAAAGAAAAACAAAGAAAATGCATCAAGCTCTTTAAACTTGATGACTAATATAGAAGAAACTACTAAACATGAACAAAAAGAAAAGCAGATACTAAAAGAAATTATTAGTGAAAACCTAACAAGCTAGGACAAACAAGTTGAACTAGAAATAGAAAAAACAAAAGCTACTCAAGACCAAAAAGTAAACAAGAATAACATGTCCAAAGATACTATAAACATAACAACAAACAACATGTCTGAGGAACAGGTAATATTAGACAACTTAGAAAAAATTGAAAATACAACAGAACAGGAACTAAACATAATGAAAAACTTACAAAGTAGAAGTTTGTTAAACAAAGCATATAAAACTAACTCTTACAATAATTTACAAAAAGACAGTAACAGACAAAAAGGTCCAAAAGAGACACTAACTAAACAGTAGTCTAGTCTCTTTTCAAAATTAAGAAGAGAACAGTCTACCTACTCCTCCTTCATGTCCAGAAGCCAAATTAGATCAAAAAATAAAAATGCTCTAATGATAAACATTCAAGGTATGCACAGTTCTTTTAATGAAATTATGGCCTCATTATTCAAGAATCTTAAAAAAGATGTCATAACAGCAAAACAACACTTTATGAAAGGGACACACACATATTTGAAAATTGTGTTCAAAAACAAAAACAAATTAAAACATTATGCTATCAAGAGTATTAATATTTGTAGTAGAACCTACTTTAGCTTTATCCCTACAGATTCAAAAAAATCATTTCTTTTAGTTAAGATCAGAAATGTTCTGCTAGATAATAAAGAAGCAATATTAGATGCTATAAAAGAAGCCTTCAAGTTTGTGGGCAGAATCGCATCAATCAAGCCCCTACTGATCAAAGGAACACCTTATCTTATAGATCAATAGATTATAATCTTTGAAAACTCAGATGATCCTAATCTAGAAAGCAAAATACCTTGTTTCACACATATGTAGAACAATAAGATTATAACAGAATAAAAATTAGCACCTAAAATGTGCTACTTCTATGAAAAAGAAGGCCATGTTAAAAAAGAATGCCAACAATTTCAGGACTCAATAAATCTATGAATTAGCTATTAACAATACAAAGAGGACAAACATAATAGAAGACTCTCAAATGATTTTCAGAAATTAAATAAAACTTCAGAAAGTACCAAACAGAACAATGAAGAACCTCTATCACTAGCAAACTCTAAGTAGCAAGAACAAAATAATACAAAAGATAATGCATATATGGCCTTAGAGGAAACTGATCTTAGCTATCAGCAAAACCTTCAGCTACTAGTTTTAGCAGAATTAGCTACAATAAATAACAGCTCAGATGAACAAATATAAGCAACAACTCAAGAAGATCTCTTACCAGATACAGAAATGCTACCAAGAGATGAACTTGTCATTTATAGCTATAGAACATTATATCTATTTGCAAGTTACATTCCCAAAGCAGCTTCTCTTTCTGACAAAAATGAAAAAACAGATGGCTTTATCACAGTCATTAACAGAAAAACCAAAAAAGGAAACAGAACATCTAAGAAAGATAAAACAAGATTATCTCTATACAAAAAAACTTATAGAGAAGCAAGCTATTTTCAATTCAAGGGATCCAACAACCTTATATAATTTATGACTCAAAAAACCAAATTAAAAATAGCAACACTAAATATAAAAGAACTTAACAACAAAAGAAAACAACAAAACTCACTAACTCTCTTAAAATCATACAAACTAGACATAATAATGCTTTAGGAAACTAACCTTAATAATGAAAAAACACAAGAATCCCTTAAATAACAATGGATTTATAATTCAATCTGAACTAAAAAAACAGCAATTTTAGCAAAAAGCAAAGATATTAAATTTAAAAACATTCAAATAAGCCATGAAGAAAGAATAATAACAATAGACTTTGCATTTAAAGGATACTTCTTTAAAACAACAAACATCTATGCATTACCAAACTTTAGTGACAAAATAACCTTTTTTAATGACTAGAAACCTCAAATCAAAAAAAACAATATAAATAACAGCTCAGATGAACAAATATAAGCAACAACTCAAGAAGATCTCTTACCAGATACAGAAATGCTACCAAGAGATGAACTTGTCATTTATAGCTATAGAACATTATATCTATTTGCAAGTTACATTCCCAAAGCAGCTTCTCTTTCTGACAAAAATGAAAAAACAGATGGCTTTATCACAGTCATTAACAGAAAAACCAAAAAAGGAAACAGAACATCTAAGAAAGATAAAACAAGATTATCTCTATACAAAAAAACTTATAGAGAAGCAAGCTATTTTCAATTCAAGGGATCCAACAACCTTATATAATTTATGACTCAAAAAACCAAATTAAAAATAGCAACACTAAATATAAAAGAACTTAACAACAAAAGAAAACAACAAAACTCACTAACTCTCTTAAAATCATACAAACTAGACATAATAATGCTTTAGGAAACTAACCTTAATAATGAAAAAACACAAGAATCCCTTAAATAACAATGGATTTATAATTCAATCTGAACTAAAAAAACAGCAATTTTAGCAAAAAGCAAAGATATTAAATTTAAAAACATTCAAATAAGCCATGAAGAAAGAATAATAACAATAGACTTTGCATTTAAAGAATACTTCTTTAAAACAACAAACATCTATGCATTACCAAACATTAGTGACAAAATAACCTTTTTTAATGACTAGAAACCTCAAATCAAAAAAAACAATATAAACATTATAGCAAGAGACTTCAATGTTAATCTTAATTCCAAAGACAACAGGATAAGTCAAGCAACAGCCCAATATGACTCAACTAGAACTCAGCTCTCCAATCTAACAAAAGAATTTATTAACATAGCAGAAACATCAAGCACCAAGCCCTTTCTAACTTTTTTTTCAGAAAACACAAAATAATTGCTCAATGGTTACATGTTTGGACTACATTTTTATAAATAAGAATTATAATTATCTTATATTAGAAGTTAGCATGCATTTTGGTAATTCAGACCATTTCCTAGTAAGATGCATACTGAAATTCAAACAAGAATCTAAACAGTCTTCAGTCTGAAAGTTCAATAAAGAATCTTTTAAAAATGAATTACTAAAAAAAGATGTACAAAAGAAATTTAGGATGCTGGCTCAGCAGAAAACTAGGATCTATATAAAATCTATATACAATCAATTATCAGAGCCTTTCAAAAACCCAAAGCTTCTAAAAACAAAATAGCAAGACTAAACAAAGACATTACAAAGCTAAATAAGGAGCTTGCAGCAAACTCCTTGAAAGAACACCTTAATGAAAACATAGAAGAACTTAACTTTCAAATACAAGAGGAATTAACTAAGATAACTAAGTTATGGTTAATTCGGTCAAAGACAAAATGGATTGAAAATAGAGAAAAGTCAACAAAATACTTCTTCTTAAGATACAAAGCAAGAAAGTCACAAAGTGCCCAGTCTAGAATTGAAATACCTAAAACTAAGCTCAGAAAATGAAGATACACTTACATATATTAAAAACCAATATATGAAAATCTACAAAAAAGAAAACATAGATCTTAAGGCAGCAGAAAAGATTACTGAAAGTCTTCCTCAAGTACTACAAGACCAAAATAACAACTTAGTCAAAAGAATTTCACAGAAAGAAATAATCCAAGCAATACAAAGTCTTCCTAATAACAAGTCACCTAGTACTAATAGGCTAACTTACGAATTCTACAAACTTACATTATCAGAAATAGCACCAGTTCTTAAAAAGTTGTTCAATCAAGTACTAAATACTGGTTGTTTACCTGATTCATAGTACAGAAATATAATCATATTAATTCCCAAAAAGTCAGAAAACTTAAAAGACTTAAACAACTGGCATCCAATCTTACTAGTAAATTGCGATGCTAAAATTTTTATGAAAATTATAGCAAATAGGCTTAACATAATCTGCAAAAAAATTATTTCCAATCACTAACAAGGATTTGTTTTCAAAAGATTAATAATGAACGCAGTCTTGAATATAATTACCACATTAAAAAACCAATCAGACAGCTCCAAATAGCACTAGATGCTTTTAGTAAATCAGCAAAAGGCTTTTGACAGAGTAAACTATAACTTTCTAAACCTGGTTCTAAGAAAAATAAACTTCAACAAAAAAATGACCAACTTGGTAGCCAACCTTTTTTCAAACCAAATGGCATACATTATGGAAGCCAATGTCCTATCTGAACTTTTTAGAGTAGAAAGAAAAGTATGACAAGGGGATCCACTCTCCCTTTTACTATATGTACTCACATTTGAATCACTACTTATACAACTAGAAAGAAACATTCAAGGAATTTCTTTAAAAAACCAGTTTTTTAAACTGTTAGCTTATGCAGATGACTTAATAATAATAATAAGCTTATCATCAGACTGAATAAACATTATGCAACTTTTTGAAATCTACAAAGCTGTCTCTAATACAAAAATCAACAAAAACAAAACCAAATTAGTGCTTCTTACAAATACAGCTTGCAAGATCGAACTTAAGAATGAATTCCAATTTATTAAGACTACAGAACAGAAAATACTAACAATTCTTAGGTATGAAGTAAACACAAAAGGCATTTCTAAAAAAGACTTATAAACAACAACAACAATCACTAAGATAAAAAAGATACTAAAAAAATCATCTAATTGAAATCTTTCTTTAAGAGAAAAAATTCTTTTAGCTAAGGCATTTATACTTTTACAGATATGATATATAGCATACCTGACTCTACCAAATAAAAAACAGATTGCAAAAATCAACAGACTTATAACATTCTGGATTAAAAACAATTCCAGAATGTTGTCTAAATACTTTATATTTTAACAATCACTTGAACAAAATGGCCTTCAAGCCTCAATAGTAGGAGATATACTAGATGCTAGACTAATCTCAGTATGAAAAAAACTTCTTACTAGTGACTTTATATAGACCAAATATGAAAGAGAAAAAATCACAGAAATCTTACTCGAAAAAAGAAACATATCAATAAACCAGGCATTAAAAACAGACATTATTAAATCAAAAGCTGGCCAAAAGAATGGAAACTATATCTGTTAGTTTGAAAAAAGGCCAAAGGCAAAGTTACTGTGACAATGAGCTGGCCTTAAGAGCTTAAAGATATTAAAATAGAAAAACTTAACAGAGAAAAACTTTCAGTCAAGAAAATCATTAAAATTCTAAGAAAAAGGCTAACATCAGAGCCATCTAATCCAAGCCAACACTCTAACTGAATGCTGATTAAGAAAACAACTAACAAGAAAAAGAACATTTTATGATGCCTTTTTCATAAAGCTTTATTACTAGGATACTGGCTATAGCATATAAGCCCTTCTATTACAGAAAACTGCATCTGGTGTAACAATAAGCTACAAACTGCTGAGCACTTTGCACTTAAATGTAAAGTTAGCAAAGAAATATGAAAACAGGCCTATGGCCTTCTAAAAACTAACCAAGCTGAGACTCCTTTAACCTTTATAGAAGAAATTTTTACAGCAACAAACATTATAAATAACAAAAGCAAACAAGCCACTCTCTGGTTGCACACAAACATAATTTATAAAATATGTTGCATTTACACCTTTTTTAAATGAGGAAACAGCAACCTTTCAAGCAGAATCCTACTTCTAATAGTAATTAAACATCTTCACAAAGACATACATACTCTGTACTACAATCTAAAAAACTGTTCCCAAAAAATGAAAAATATATATAAATATATACAATGTTCTTAATAATTTGATTTTAATAAAAGAATGCCACATGCACCCCTAGGTATTAACACCAAAAATAATAAAAAAAAAAAAAAAAATTTGAAAATTTTTTCTATATTATAGTTAGCTGTCTTTTGCTATTAGTTAAAATAAAATACTTGTTATTTGTATCATATCAGCATAACCAAAAGGTCATATAGCATTTATACAATAGTTGTATCTTGTACAAGAAACATAAACTGATACCAAGTAGTATAAACTTATAATAAGTTCTTGTAGTTATACAAATTATAAAAATTAGAAAAACAGAAGCTTACCTAAAAGATTTAAGTAAAAAAATAGGCTGAACTTTTAAAAATACTACTGTAAAAACTAGACCAAAGAAACAATACTAAAACTTATAAATCTAAGTAAAACACTAGTCTTTAGAATAAGACTATTATAACCAACCAAGTTGTTAAAAACTTCTAAAAGAAAAAGTTACAAGTTGGCAAATATATTGTTACAAAGTAGATTTTAGTATAGTATATTATATAGTAGTATTAGTAGTATATATATTCATTATTGTATTTTATATTATATTTATTATTAATTATTAGTTATTAGTTAGTTGATAATTATATTATATATAAAAAAAAAAAACTCTCTCCGCTGATCACTCGTACACAAAATTGACAGAAGCAAATTGAAAGTTTTCTCAAAAACGACTGTCTTAACCAACTTCACAAGCTTAAAAAAAAAGATAAAGCTTGTGTTAAAGGTATAACAAATAAAAGAGCAAGTAAATGGGTTACTTAGTAGTAGAGTTAGAAGAAAAAAACACATTATTCGAAACTTGGAAAAATAAATTTGGGGAATTTGCTATGACTTGGAAACATAGATCTGTTGATCATATGACATGTGAACAGACAAACAAAACAAACACGTGTTTAGAAAGATGCACACATAAATTTAATTAGAATAGTGGACAGCACACAACATAGAAAATTCGAGAATAAGCAAGAAACAAGCAAGAAATAATAGTAACAAACAAAGATGATGAATATCGCAAAAAGCCAATAAGAAAGTCTAATGTTGACATATATTAAAAGAGCATACTTAGCAGTTAATAGTATATATAACAAAGTGTTTTTTAATCAAGCAAGCAAGAATTATGTAACACCAGATAAAGAGGATGAGATCGTTGCTATGTTAACAGAACAAAATCCAACAGAAGTTGCTCTACTTCAGATTACAAGAGAAATAGTTATACAAGCAAAAAAAAACTGCCAGAAAAAAGATTAGAATAACTAGACAAAATAAAAATGAGTTGGTAGAAGAGTTTACAGCAAAACAAATACAAGATAAAGGAAAAGAAACACAACAGCAAATTTCGATAAATAGAAATCATCAAGAAGAAATGTACAAGGCAACACAGAAGGTTGAAAACAAGGAAATAAATAGAAGAAATACACAAAATGACATGGAAAGCTTGCAGACAACAGTAAGTATAAAGGTAAGCCAAGCAAGCACTAACCAAGAAGAAAGAAGCACATTGACTGACAAAAAGAGTGCAGAAGAACAAGAGAAACAAGAACAGAAAGATATCGAAACACATAGAGGAAATTTAGAACATAGTCCAAAATAGCAATAACAGAAGAACAAATGACAGAGGAATTACAACTAGAAAGAGAAATTAACGTAGTAGGAGCACCTCTGGAGGAAAGCATCTGGGCACCTAGTAAAAGAAGCTGCAATCAAAACAACAGCCTAATCACCAATATACCAGCACACAATATCCAGGAAAGACAAAAGAAGAGCGTATAAAATTTATTAGTTGGTCATTAAGAAACAATACTCATGTCACAGACATTCAAGAAGTCTTCAAGAAAGGAAACCTATGGATAGAAGTAAACTTCGATTGTGAATATGGCAGAAATGATGTGATACAAAGAATCAGCAGGAAAGAAAGTGACTGATACAAAATGATACCAGAAGAAGAGAAAGAAGATAAAAAAGAAAAACATAAAAAAATAGACAAGGAAGATCAGCAAGAGAGAAACAATCCACTAAGAGAAAGAAAGAAGTCAAGCGAAAACTAATATGAAACAAATAAGGAGTATAGAAATGAAGATTACTTAATGATATAAGACTTACCAACAGATATAAACAAGAAAGAATTAGAATATACTGCAGAAAATTTGGAAAAGTACATATAACAGAGATCAAAAGATCTAAGCACAAAGCACTAGCAGTAGTAAAGACGAAAAGAACAAACATGAGAGATACTTCATGGGCTATACCAGTTAATAATAATAAACTGGTACGAGTGATAATAGGAAAAGAAGACCATGAGGCAAGAGAAAGTCAGAAGAAATACACAGCAAGGTTGACAGAATTACCTAGAAATGTCTCAGAAGTTTTACTTCTCTGGTGCCTAAGAAGAAAGGAGTGAAGTCAGTGCATATACCACCAAACAGAAATGGAAATCAGAAAAGGACAGCTATAGTTATGTTTGCAAC
>CAJVQA010003028.1:0-20452 GCA_910591915.1 Cetraspora pellucida
TTTAACATGCTGTCCAATAGGAATTAAGAATTTGCACACAGATAATTGCCTGTAAACCATACACTTCGTTTCACTACATTTTTGGTAATTCTGAGTAATTCCTGCCAAATATTTTGCTCATCACTCTTAGCCAATCAAAATCGAGAATCTGCCGTGAAATTTTGCAAGGCAAAATCAATAAATTTTTTTTTTTAATTCTAATAAAAAAACTTTCATTGATTCTAGTATGCAACCCACGACTTTTACTGTAGTAGTTATAATGCATATCGAGTTTGGATTTGATTAGCCAACTTCGATATTCATCATTACATGAATTTTAAGAGCAAAATGGGCAACTGAATTCATTTTTTAAAAAATTTTAATATATTAGCCTTAAAATTTTGGGTCAGGTCGGGTCGGGTCGGTTTCGGTTCGGTTCGGGTTCGTGTCGGGTTGAAGCTCTAACCCGAAAGTTTTCAACCCGACCCGACCCGATGTTTCGGGTCGGGTTCGGGTTGGCTCATAACCCGACCCGAACCGACCCATTCAGAGCACTAGTAATATGTGAACAAATTCGGTATTTTTGTTGGGCATGAAAGGTTTCATAAAATTGAAATCATTTTACATAGTCTAAAATAAATTTATGGTACGTATTATGAATAGTAGTGGTATATAGTTTAGTAAAGTAGTGGAGTTATACTACAAAAATCACATTTGAGTATATAAAATTAGCATACTATACCTATAATAAAATAGTTTGGAATAACACTATCAACTATGGCTGGAAGGACATAAATTACACTGATATTTTCCATAATTTGAAACAACTGCAAAAATTGCAATTAATTGCCCTCACAATTAATTATTCAGTAAACCTGATTCTAAAGAGAAACTTGATTAAAAATAATAATTTTGACCATATTTAAAATGAACAGCAGACATGAATTAAATTGTTTAAATGATATTAAATTATTAAGTATACAAAATCTACATGTTACAAATTCAATAATATAAATTTAAAACTTCAAAGTTCGTTATGTCCAAAGAAACCTGTTAAAGTAAACTTTTGCTATAACTGAATTTATAATGAACCAAATTAACATAAATAAATAACTAAAACGGAACCATAAAAGGTTGTAAAGTTCTAAAAATATACTCACGAGTTAAATGACGCAAAGAACTAGTACCAAATACAACTCACCTTTGTTAGAGTGAACTCTTGATATAATAGAATTAATTATATAATATTTTTGAGCCTATAGGTTTAAGTTGGTGGTAGAATTAATTTGGTAATTTGCCATAATTTTTTAAGCCGTAATGACGTAATACGCTACAGCATTATAGCATATAATATTTACGGTCATTAGATATGCATGTACACTCCCTACCATAAATCACTAGAATTAATTAGTAACATATGAAGATCTCTTCTTTTTATAGTTTTTTTTTAGCAGCAAAATTTTAGCATCCTACTTTTTAATTTGGGTTCCATTTTTTTATTTATTAGCTATCAAAGTAAAAAATTATTTACAATAGTTTAATAGTGAGTGGGGTATTTATTGGCATCAATTACCATATGAACACATCAAGGCATACTTTTAAAGTTATTTTAGTGAGGCCATAAAAGATTGTCATATATGTACCAATCAGATCTTTTGAATAATCAAAACAACTTTAATATGTGTAATATTTTAAAATACTACAACCTCATATTAGAGTTGGTATAGTACAAATCTATTATACATCATCTATCACTATATATCTATTCAGACATAGAACTCAGATATATTTATCTGCAACCTAAACCTACCAGAGTTTTGTATTGTGTTCTATTTACACCTAACCTGGATTTTTGTTTCACTACTAATTATATTAGGTAACCTACATATTTTCCCCATGTCTTACAACCTATTTTTACAACTTCCAAATTGGTCCACTGGGTCATTCGCTCCTTTTGAGCTACCATCTTTGGTTTGTCTGAAGGATGTCTCTATAGCATGTATCTCAAGTCAGGTTCTTGCTGCCACTGCTAACTTCCCAATTTAGGTACTGGTAGCATGTATCTCAAGCCAGGTTCCTGCTACCACTACTGGTTTGCAACCCTTCTTGGTCTTAGTGTCATTTCCAATGGATTGTGTATCTAACCTATCCCTTAAGTACTCTCTTTTATGATATAGATGAAACTCTATTTTGGAAATAAGTACACATCCTCTTCCAGCTATTGACTGACATTTCCACTATTGTCACACCATGCTGCAAGTTTTTCTTTATTCTGTTTCCAATTGTGGGCAATCCTCCTGCCTTTTTAAGAACATCCTAGCCTGAATCTACATTTAGACTAAGGTGTTCACATCATGTTCGAGTAGGTTTTCATTTCCAATTTAGGTATCTCAACCATGATTGGTACAGCATTTATGTTGGTATATTCCACTTGTTTTGCTATAGGCTTCCATATAGGTGTGACCAGAGCTCTAGTTTAAAATCTTTAAACATACTGGATGGACTACAACTTCTCTATACAGATGGTTACCTTCTATTCTTAATCATTCCACAGTGCCAGAGGTGTTTCTAATCTTGATAAGACTAATCCTTTGTCACAAATCTTCTATGTATGCATTGCTTCTCTCATCACTCCAGTTCATGTTACCTTGGTATTACCCTCCCAATCAAGTACTCTACAAGTTGGATACAGAGATATTAGTATTACTTTGTCTCCAGAGGACTTACATATACAACTCTTTGTGTAATGAAACTTTTTATGACACTGCTGTTACATATAGTGCCCACATTCTGCAAAGTTAGTTTCCTTCTGGAAATTCCTTTTTCCATCATATATTGTACTTGAACTTGACCACAGGGCTTCATGTTCAATTACAGACTCCTTATCAGTTATAGAAATTAAAATCTTTCGATTTTGTTCCCAGCCAGACTTGAACTGTTGACCTTGACTATGGGGGTATGGGAGCTTAACCATTAAGCTATAAGACCCACATCATATATATTATTCTTGTAATATTATTATTTCTAATTTATTTTAAAAAGCAAACAAACAAACTTAGTCTTTAAGCTATTTTAGCTAGATTACAACATGTCTACTTTTATAATTTCCAAATCAGGTTTTATCAATCTTAACTATTTTTATGAAAACTTTTAAAAAACTTTAGTATTGAAGTTTATAAAAAGACTTTACTAACCTTCTATCCAATTTCTACTAACAATCAATTAAACAACTGCTTTAATATCAAACTTAAAGATAATACTAAATGTTATTACTACATTAAAACTTCTGCAACTAGCAATATTGTTACTTGTATTTGTGTCAAGTTTTATACTAACTTTTTTTTCAAAAAAACCCACTATATGAATAAACCAAATTTGAACAACCTACTAAAAAATCAAAGAAGAAAAAACAAATTGTAATAAACATTACTGATTCTACTAAATTTATTCTATTATTTTCTATCTCATTTCTTTTACTATCTATATACTAACATATTTGTTCTATTTGTAATTAACCTATTACTTATAAACTAACCAACAACAAACATTATTTAGCAAATAATGATCTACTTTTTAATGACAAACTATATTATAAATTTTTGTATTAAAAATCAACTTAATTTCAAACAAAATTCCTTCAAAAAAACTCAATAAAAGTCCTCTAATAATACTACTTTATTTGTTAATAAGCTTCAATAAACATTTATTAAATAACAATTATAAAATCCAATTGCTAAACAACAATCTCTAAACCTACTTACTTCTCAACTTGATTTTTTTATACTACTTAATAATAACTAAAATAATGAAAATATAAATATAGATATTAATAATACTATAATTACAGACTAACAACAACAATTTTATTATCATCATTATTAACAATAGCAACAATATTAATAATTATAAAACAAAAAACAATTTATAAAAACTCTTTCTGACAATCTCTTATACCAACTTTTTCCAAAAGTCTGATCTATGAAAACTATATAGTTATTATATTTAAATATAACAAAACTCTACTTTAGGTTAACTAGGAAGGCTATTCACTGCATGCTTGGTTGTAACTGAAAAGAGCTGAAAAAGATTCGAACTCTTGTAAGCAAAGTCTTTTAGTAAAACACAAATACTACCAAGCAAAGAAGTAGTAGATAAGCTCTGGAGCTTTGTCAAGTGCTATGATGACTTAGGCCTAAATAGCTACTTGGTTTAATATAATATTCTATAAAGCATAACTCTTACAACTCCTTCTCAAGTTGGTTTTCACTTCCATCCTTACTATTGGATTTTTCTCTAGAAATTTTTACTAAAAAGTGAAAAATTTGGCATATCTTCTCCAAAGAATCGACACTGTTTACCTTTCCAAATCAGTAACATTAGTCATGAGAAAATTACGATATGAGTATCGGACCTACAATGGATGACACATGTTAAGCTCAAGAGAAAAATAAAAACTTTAACTATTTTCCCCACGTGACAAATGGAATATATTATAATATGAAGATAAAGTAAATATGATGTACTCTTTATTTAGTATTATATAGAATTTTTAAAGTCAAGCACAAGCAAAAACAGTTCCTTCATGTTTTTTTTTGTTTTTTCTTTGTTTTTCTTTTTGTTATCTTTTTCTTTTTTTTCTTTTGGTTTACGTTTAGGTTTTGTAGTTAGTCCTCCCTTTTTTTTTTTTTTTTTTTTACTCTCTTTTAGTTTTTCTTTTATATATTCTGTTGTTCTTTAGCCAAGGATTATAGAATCCTCTTGCTCAATAATTAAAAGAGAGGAAAAAATGAATTAAAGATAAAACTAGAAAGACAATATTGGAGCTTGTCATGAAAGAGAGAAGACCCTTTCATTATGGACTTTAAGTAGTCTAATGAGCAGTTTACTTCTGCTTAAAGTAATGCAGCAGGTCTGCACTTAGGTGCCATTTGGGTGGCTGAGTGATACTAGACTTAGTTGTTAAACATCAATGTAATTGAAGTAATTACTAGAATATTAATAAAGTACTAACATGACTGTCTAAGGAAAAAAAAAAATTAATTATAAAAACAAGAACAGAAACAATAACAACAATTTTAATAAAACCAATTTTTATTTTCTAATTTTAAAATCAAAGCTAACCTAGCATTTAACTAGTTGATCAACTTTTTAATTAAAGCTAAAATAAAAATAATACAAAATTACAAACACAACTCTTTTATAACCTATTTAACTTATTTAAACAATATCTTTTTGAAATTTATCCTAAAAAAGAAATCAAGCTAGTTACTAAAAACAAAAAAGCTCTTATAATTAACTTTTATTATATTATTTATCAAATAGCTGAAAAAAGATCTAAATTCCTTTTAGATATTATTTTTCAAACAAATTCAGATATTAACTATAAGGCTACAATTTCTTTTGATATTTTAGAAAGAAGTTTCAAAAAACTTATTTACAAATTTACTACTATTTTATTTACAAAACTTAATTACTCTAAAATCTATATATCATCTGCTACTGTTTCTTTATACAGAACTCAAAATTACTTACAATTTTGTATAAACACTTGTTAGAATATATTTTTATTTATCTAATAACTACCAACCTATTAACTATATCAAATTTGCTAATAACATTAAGCTTAAACATAAAAGGTTTACTGTTAACTCATCAGTAACAACAACTAACAAATAAAACCAATATTTAAATATCAAAATAGATAACAAATTTAATATCTTTTTTTCTTTTTAATCTTTTTAGAACTTTTTTTCTTAAAAACTATAACATTTTATCACTTAACAACTCTATAAATCATTTTGAAAAATAGTTCAAAAAATTCTTTTCTTTATATAATCATTAATTTATTAAACCTCTTAATAAAACTAAATTAAAAAGTACACTAAGATTTCAATTTTAGCAACAGTTTATTAAACATCTTAAGGATTTTCTTTTTACTAAACTCTTTACTAAATCTCACAATCTTTAACAATGACATAATAAGGCTATTTAATATACTAACACTATATTTACACTTGTACTAACTTTGACTGTATATATTTTAACAAAACAAATTTAAAAAAAAAGAAAAGCATAAAAACTACATTCAAAAACAACTAAATTAACTATCAATATATATATAACTATAGTAACCTTCTAAAAAAATTCTAAATAAATCCTATTCAGAATATTCAAAAACAAAAAATAAAATTTAGAAACAATCTAATATTGATGCCTCAATCTTTTATATCAATGCCAAACATGAAGCTACCTTTAAAGTAAAAATATCTATACAACTTTTCAATAACCTTATAACCAAAGCTAAAAAGTTTATTTGTACTAATAACTATACTAAAACAAATTCTAAATGAAGAAACTATTACTTCTATTAATATTTAAAAATTTTCCAAATATTGCTATACAAAACTATAACATTGATAAACTTAATTAACAATAAGCAATTGATTTTTTTTTAACCAAAATCATTAATACAAACTACTTAGCACATGTTATAACTTACTTTAATACTAACAATCTTTCTATAAATTTGTCAAAATTATTAAGCACTTTCAAAAAAAAACATACTCAGAGGCTGAAAAAATTCTATAAAATAAATTTAATCTAAATTTTCATAAATTATCAATCTTGGAAGATTTACTCTTTCTTACAAAAACTCTTTTTTAATAAATTTCTTTGTAGAATACATTAATGCAGTTATCACTTCTAAGATTATGACATTTTTTACTTTGGTAAACTATTTTTAGAAGAGAATAATATAAGTAAACAAATAGAAAAGTTTGTTTATACAAAGAACCAAGTTTTGACAGTCAGACTCAATATACAAAGCAGGCTATGGCACTCTTTGCAACTATAAAAACCAAATGTATAGTGAGCAAACCTACAAAGAAATCTCTAACTTTCTTAAATTCTATTTTATTATCTTACTTCAAGAAAACTTTACAATACATATATTATAATATATTACAAGATCTAGAAGCATGCTATAATAAATGACTAGCCTATTTCAACATATCTTTATTCTCATATTCACAAACTTTCTACTTATTTCTTAATTATATTAATAACTATAACTACATATCACTAAACCTTTACAAATTCAAATCCATAATGTCAATTAAGTTAGACTACAGTAAATACTATATACACTCACTACATAAATCTAAAACATTATCTAACTATTTCATTTCACAACTATTTAGTTATAAATATTATTCATTAATAGCTATCTTTTTTAAATACTTTTTAGTAAACCATAAAATACAAATTACCAAACCTATTATTGAGGATAATGCACTAGATTACACTTATACTCAGCTGATAAAAACTGCCCTATCTAAACATAATGATACTACTATAGTTACACAACACTTTACCTCTATACATTCTCATATTTGCTACAACAAATTTCTATCTTATAACTATCTTCTATTACTCCTACATCTACAAACAATTATATTATTTTTATGACATGTTAACAGTTTTGACTAAAATAAATAGAATCTATTAAATATATTTATATTAATAATTTAAAAACAATAATCCATTCAAGTTAATTATATTCACTAAAAACTAATTAATTAAATTATCATGATTACTAGCAAAAATTAAGTAATCCTAACTTATACTAATTAATTTATAAATAAACTTATTGCTAAACCTGAAATTAGTTTTTTAAAATTTTTATTTTTTTTTTTTAAATTCAACAGTCCTGTCACTACTTTATTTAATCCTTTGTAATTTTACAATAAATTTATTTTATTTTACAAGGTTTACCTATTTAGGTATTTATATTAAAGAGTAACCCACTCGGTTGTCCTAATAATACCTGCTATAGCAAACTTTACCCCCCTAAGTTTCTTCTCTTAGGAAGAGGAGATGTACTTAGCTCTGCGGTTAGGGTTTGCTGCCTGTCAGCAACTACCTTTTAGCTCATATTCCAACTTTCATGAGTACCTTTTTATATCCAACTATAAACTTCTGTATTTGCAATACTTAGATTCTCCATCCAGTTCTTTTTTGTTTTTCTCCTATTATTTGATATGTCTTCTTTAGTCATTATCTTCTCTAGGCCTTTGCTTTATTCTTCTTCTTCTTTACTTTTTCTTTTATCTCTCTTCTTTTCTTTCTTATTATTGCTCGGTTTCTTCATCATTCGAGTAATGCCAATTTTCTTTTCCTATTCATTGACTACTATGCATCACTCTCTCCAGATTCTTTTTTGAAAGAACTCTAATCACTTATCAAGAAAAGTAACTGCTGCTTTCTTAGCTTTGGTGCTTGATATGTCTTCTTTTTTAAGTGAGGTTATTACATCATCTGCCAAAAGTCCTCTTGCCATTTCTACATCTTTTTTTATATTCTTCTATATTACTTGGTATAAATGTTTTTATAAACTGTTCTTTACTTATTAGTATTTTCTTTTCCTCTTTTAATTTGTTCCATATTTTGCTAAGAATCTCTCTTTCTTTTTCCAACCAGGCTTCTCTATCATGGGGGCATATAGTTAAGTGCTCTGCTGTTTCTTCTGTCTCTAAGCACTTACAGCACCAACTATCTTGATATAGCTTTGGACTATGCAACCTACTTTTTGCTAAAGAAGGAAGCAGGTTGTTGATGCATTTTATTCAGAATCTCCATTTGCTATTTTCTTTTCTGTTATGCCCTTGTAGTTTACTATATCTTTTCATTAGTGTGTAGAAAATACTTTAGTTCTTTTGGCTGATTTGCTTTAAGTGTATCTTGTCTTGTGCTTCTTGGTTGAAGGTCTATTCAGCTCTAGCAGCTGTTGTTAAAATATTTTTAATAAGTTCTCTTGAAGCACATTCTATCTCCAATTCTCTCCATATTGGTCAGAGGATCATATTCTTGGTCATCACTTGGTTTATTTATATTGTATCACAAATTTTACTATCTTCTTTTGTGTTTTTATCTGCTCTGTTATTCCATCTGTCTTCTGAATGGGCTTTTACTTTTTCTAATACTAGCTCTATATTCTTTTCTAAAACTACTTCTCTTATTGCGCTTAAAATTGTCATATTACTTATTTTCATCTATTCTCTCATTCTTACTGTACTAAGTATTTTTTTTACTAGTGACAATGCTATACTGCTATCTGATCTAATTACTATCTTGCACTTAGGAGGTGTTATTAAAAGAGCTTCTAGCATTGTCATAAGTTTAGGTTTTGTAGATGAGATCCAGTTCTGGATTCTCCTCTTGGTATCTCTTACAACCCCTTCTTTTCTATCTATCTGCACTACTCCATAACCTAGTACTCTTCACTTATTTACTATTCTGCAAGAGCCATCTGTATAGAAGACTATTTCATCTTCTTTCCAGTTTTCTATTAGTGCCACCTTTAGCTCATTTTTTTTTTATAGTTTTTTATTATTCTATCTATTAAAATTGTACTTAGACTTTCTATTACTATACTCATGTTTTTTTCTTTCTTTTGCATTAGTCTTAGCTCCTTTTTAGTTATTAGTTGCTTGTTACTTCTGGTTGTAAAATATTCTGTTTCTAGTAGTAAAGTGGCTTCTCCATTTGCAGAATTAACCCACTGTGTAATATCAATAAGTTTTTCTGTTTTGACTCTTTTAATTCCCTTGTTATGCCTTTCTTTTTCTTCTTGGTTTGGTTTTTCCTTCTTTATTTGAAGCCTACTTTGCTTGTCATTTTCATAACACATGATCTCTGTAGTATGGAGTCCTTTTCTTACTACCCTTCCTATTGTTGGTTGGTTTTCCTTATCTTCATTAATATGTACCCATTCACGTTTATTTCTCTTGGGTGAAATTGTTTCTAAATGTTGTATTAGAGCTTAATAGTTCAGGTCTTGTGTATAGAAGCATTCTTTTACAAGTCTTGTTTGACTATTTATCATCATGATACTTTCTATTTCTTGAAACTAACTTGCTTTTTTTCTGCTTGCTTTTTGGCCCAAAAGTCTTTTGATTTGATGCCACGTTAATAATCTTTTACCCTTCAAATCCAACAGTTGCTCTGTATGCTGTAATCTGATACTTCTTAGTTTTTCCCAGTTTTTGGTTTTTCCATGCTCTTGAAGTAATTCTATAATCATTTTTGAATTTTTATCTCATTCTTGGCATAGCTACCAGTCCTCAAACATGTATTCTGTCCTAATCTCTATATTTAGCTTCTTCACTAATTTTAATATCCTTGCATTGAGGTTGTGTTTGAAGTTGCATATCTTCAAGATACCTGTTTCTAAAAACCATATTGGTTTTGAGCTGCACAGGTCTCGTTGTGCTTTTTGGATTCTTACTAGTGTTGATTGTCCCAAGATTCCTACATCATTAATTTTAATTAACCATTCTGCAAGCATATGTTCAGTATGTCTTTGCCAAAAACCTTTAATGCCTAGTAATTCTTTATGACATGCAATACTATTTGCCGCTGTTGATGCTAGTTCAGCTTTCCACTTTGCTAGTCTAACAACCGGTTGGTGGATTCTATCACATATTTTTTTTTCCAGTAGGCATATATTTGTTCTGTACTCTAATCGTGGTAGCAGTACTTTGTTGTTTAGATATTTCATCTGTCCGATCGATATTTTTTTGTTTCTGACAATACTTGTGAAAGTGTATATCTTCTTCTTGAGTCTGCATATACAATGTTTATATATGTCTTGAGCTGTGATCCAGACTCCTAGGAACCTTGCCACTTTTTCTTTATCTAGAGCTTTAACTTCTGATCTTTGTCTTCCTAGCTTTATAGACTTCTATGAATTTTTTTTTTTTGTGTTTACTACTATTAGCTCTGATTTCTTAGGGTTTATATCTATATCATTTATGCAGTAAAACTTGTTTGCTTTGTCTAGTATCTCTTGCATATTATATTGTGAGTCTGCTATAAATATTGTATCATCTGCGAATGCTAGACAGCTTATATTTAGATCTTCTGTATATTTGTTCTGACCTATTTCTCTTTGTACCCCTTGGACAGTTATATTGTAGCCTTTTCTTAGATTTTGTATTCTATATAATAAAGGGTCATAAATTATTCTCCATATAAGGGGAGATATTACTTCTCCTTGGTCAATTCCATCTTCTGCTTCAAAGCTATCTGTTAGTTTAAATTTGGTAATTACTTGAATCTTTCTTTTACTGTATATTTCTAGTATGAACTTTAAGACTTCTTTTGGGATCTTTATTCTTCTAAGTACTCTTTCGATGCTTTTCATTGCAACTGAGTCAAAGGCTTTTTTGATGTCTTGCAACAATAACCAGCACTTTTTACCTTCTTCTTTGGCTTCTTCTAATATATTACTTAGCACATGTATTGGGGCTCCTGTGCTTTCACCTGGCAGTCCTGCGAAGTTGTATCCCTTCAGGATTTAATAGTCTATAAGCACTTGACTTAGACTTTTTTGTACTATGTGTACTAGACTTTTTCAAAATATTTCTAGAAGTATTATAGGTCTTGTGTTTGCCAAAGAAAGCTCCCATTCTTCCATTTTCAGTATTGAGAAGATTTGGCCTATTTTTCACCTTTTTGAAAAGACACCACTTTTTAGAATCTTATTTAACAGATTTATAAATTTGCTTGATGCTTTTGGCCCTGCCTTTTGTATTATTGTGTAGCTAATGCCTGATACCCC
This sequence comes from Cetraspora pellucida, assembly GCA_910591915.1. Lineage (NCBI taxonomy): Eukaryota > Fungi > Glomeromycota > Glomeromycetes > Diversisporales > Gigasporaceae > Cetraspora > Cetraspora pellucida. The sequence goes on from CAJVQA010003028.1 coordinate 11,600, forward strand.
TGGAGCAGTGTCTTTTTTTGCTGTTTTTAGACATTCTTTCCATTCTTCTTCCTGAATTAGTTCTAGTATTTTGCTAAACTATTCTTCTTTGATCCATGCTTTGGCTTCATATTCTTTTTTCCAGTCTTCAGGAAGCTTATCAAAAAGATGTCTTCTCTTCCTGAACTGATTTTTAAAATGACTATCTGCCTCTTTTTTAATTTGGATTGGTTCTGTTATTAATATTCCATGCATGTATATACTGGCTTCTTTCATAACTTTGTCAATGACTATCTTTCTCCAAGGTCTTTCCAGAATGCTATTCAGCATGAGCTTATCTTTTTTGCCAATTAGACTATATCTCTTTTCTATATTGTTAATAATATTTTGTTCGATTCTTATTCTCTCTTCTTCTTTAAGTTTTCACTCCAGTGTCTTTATCCAACCTTTTGTCTCTTTAATCTATTCTGTTGTCCAAATTTCCTCTATTAGTGGTATCATTTTTTCATTTCTCTCATTGATCAGGTTAATTTGAGTATTCATTAGCAGCTTATTGATTTCCTCTACTTTTTGGTCTACTTCTTTTACTGCTTGTCGAGTTATTCTTTTTAGATTCTTAGTGTCTTTAAAGAGGTGAGACCTATCTATATGTTTCTTCATTTCCTCTGGTCTGTATTTTATCATCTTAGAAGGTATGTGTTTGGAAGCAGCTTTTAAAATTGACTTTTCTATTACTTCTCATTTTTCATTTATTTCTTCTTCTATTTTTAGGTCTTCTTCTAAGGTATTCTTCTTATATTTCTGTTTTCATGTATTCAGTTCAGGTCTTACTTGTAAGATTTTTTCTAATGTTGTATTATAGTCTTCCTATATCTTCTCTGTTGCCTCTTTGTATATAAAAATTCTTCACCTAGGCACATCTTCTGTTCTTCTTATTTTTTGTACAAATTTTAGTACTATGCATAGGCCTATTTCTGACCATACTAAGTTATGATCACTATTTATTATAATCTCTATCTCCTCAATGTTACTGTTTTCTATTCCTAATTTAGAGAGCTTGCTGCCCATATTTGATCAATTCTTGTCTTAGTTACACTATTGGACCATGTGAACTTTCATTGTGTTGAATTGCAATGCTGAAATGTTTCTGTAAATCTAATACTTTTTAACCATTCTATTAGTGAAAGCTTCTTACGTTTTTCTTTTGAGCTGCTTGTTGTGTCTAGCTCTAAGTCTAGTATTCTGTTAAAATCCCCTATTATGATATAATGAGAGTTCCTTTTAGCTATGCATACATTTTGTGTTATGACTCTTTGAATGTCCTTTTGTAAGTTTCTATCGTTTGGTGGCAGATACATTATCCAGCATATGATTGCTACTTTTTTGAATATGAATACTGTTTTGATCAGGTATACGTTTGATCTTTCTATCTTTGTAATATGTTTGCTCCACTCATTGTCTACTAATACGCATACTCCTGAGCCTTTATATTTGTTTGGATCTGCACTTGACCAATAATCTTTATAACCCTCTTTTTGTATTTCTATAAATTTTGTTTCTTTCTTCTTTACATTGGTTTTTGCTATTCCTATTACATTAAGTTTTTGAGCTTTACGATAGTCTAGTAGCTCTTGAAGCTTATAACTATTTCCTTTAATGCCATTTATATTATATACTCCCAATCTTATTGTTTTATATTGATCTTTTTCTTCAACAATCATTCCTATTCTCACTGACTCTTTCTTGTTTGACTTCATTCCTACTAAGCTGAGCCCTTTCTCTGTAGGTACATTCTTATAAACAACTGTGATGACTATCTTAAGAGCAATTGGGTGCATCTGCTTTACTCCTCATATTTTCTAACACCTCCTTATATAGCTTTTCTCTAACTTCTTTTACTAATCTCTGAAGGATTTCTTTGATTGCTTTTTCTTTTTCTCTATTTTTTTTATCTTGTTTCTTCTTTTTTCTAGTTTCTATATCTTTCTTCTTCTCTTTCTCTCTCAAACTCGTAATACTCCAATTTTCTTTACTATTTTTTTTTCTTGATGTATGCTGAGTTTGTTCTTGAGTTCTTCTTTTAGAAATTCTGTTAGACATTTCGTTTCCAGTACCTAACCTTTCTCTATTTTCATAACTCCTTTCAGTCTCCCATTCCAGACTATGGTTAAAGTACTTTATTCTTCTACCTATCGTTCTTTTTTTGTCTTCTTCATTTTCAAATTCAACTATGGCCTGGCTTCTTTGGTTACCGTTTTTGTTCAAAAAGATATGTACTGCTTTTACATTGATGTTTCTCAACTGTCTTAGCAAAAGAGCTTCTTTTATATAACTAGGCAGCTTCTTAATTCTAGCATGAATTCTTCTTCTTTCTTTGAGTTCTGAACTATTACTTCTTCTTACTGTTATTCTTGCTAAGTGGCTGCTTCTTAGTGGTAATACCCAGATTCTTTTTAGCCTATCTTCAAGGTCTTGGTCTGCTGTACTCCATTCTATTTCTGCTCGGGTTTTTTTGTTCATACTGCATCGTATACGTATTTCATCAGGTTTTCCTATTCTTTTAACCAGTTTTGCTACTTGCTTTGCATTAGTATTATATAGAAGATCCCATATTGTACTCTGCATTTTTTCCTTTGCAGGTTTTTGTAGCTTTCTTTCTTCTATACTCCTATTCTTTAAGGCTTTCTTCTCTTCTATCTTCTCTATCTCTATAATTTCTATTTCTTTATTTATATCTTCTTGATTACCCTCTTTGTCATTAATCTCTCTTTCTTTTTCTCTCTTATTTTCATTCTTATCTATATACTCCTCTTTTTCTTCTAAGCTACTAAGATTTCCTTTCTCTAGGTTGTTGATAAAACTTAGAATTTGTTGTAGTTCCTCATTTTCATAATCTGTTGTTCCTGTTTCTGATAGCATTAATGTAAGCTTTTTGCTAAATACCTCTTTAGCTGTTCTTTTTAGCATACTTGGGATGCTGATTTTACTTGCTTTATCTTTCTTGCTGATTGCTTCTTGATACTCTTTCCAGTTGTATACTTCTATTGCCTGTCTGACAATATATACTGTTTCTGGTTTTGTGATACCTAAGTGCTTTGCTATTTCTATATCTTGCTTTAGCATAAAGATATTTAATTCACTTAGGCTTTCTATAATTTCTTTCTCCTGTCACTCAAATAGACCTCTGTACTTTTCTAGATATTCTATGATAATCTGATTATCTAATACTACTTCTGTAACTCATATGAAATTTGTATCTATTTGTTTATATTGCTATACTGCTATTATAGACTACTACTTATTGCCTTTTTAGTGCTTTATTTATTTTGTTGATATTTTCATGTGCATGTGTTGTTGTTGTTTTGTTTTGGTGATCTGCAATACTAGGTCTCTGTAGAATACCTACTTTTTGTTTTTTGTTTTTGTTAATGCAGAAATTAGTTGCTTCCTTTCTGTATTATATGCCTCTGCTTGTTTTCTTTAGCTTAAACTTGTTTAAAGTGTTGCTAGTTGTGGAGCTCCTGTCTTTTCTCTCTTTCTTGTATTTGATGTTGACTTCTGTGACTTAGTTTTGCTGTAAAAATTTTCTATTTTTTGTTTGTTTATAGAAAATGAGGATCAGTGGAAAGAGTTCTCGTTTGAGTTTTTTAAAATTTAAAAATTGGATTTTTTTAATTATGATAGTATTAATATATATAAATAAGCTAAATATAAGAAATTTTGTTATGTAAAACTTAACTGCCTATAACTCTTAATAATATATACTAACTCTTTTAATTGTACAAAATTTTACCTTTAAATATGTCTACTGACTCAACTTGCTTAAATATTTAATGTCTTAAAATTCATATTGAATATTCTTAAAAATAACTCATCAGATACTATTGCAAAAGATATATCAATGTTTCAGAACTAGACCCATACTCAAAGTATAAAAAGGAATTTTTTTGTATAAAATTAAAAAGCCATTCACAATTCTCATCATATATTTCATTGCAGTTGCCTTAAGGAATATATAAAAGATTTTTCACAATGCTTAAAATGTGTAATAGAAATTGAACCTATTGGTAACACACCAGGTACCACTGTTCTAATGCAAATTTTACCACAAAAAGAATCTAGTTAGAGCTAGGATACAATAATCTCAGAAGCAATGCACTTCATGTCTCAAACCCTATCATATCACACTTCCAGTATATCCAACCTATACGAAGCAGAACCAAAGTGGTAAGCCCAAACCTAAAAAAAGATTACATGAAAGAAGATAAAAAAAAAGGACCCCAAGTTTAAAAAAATTAATCGATAAGTTGTCTACTAATAATCCCCAGCAAGATTCTGCAGAAAATGTCATTGCAACACAATCAGTGATGCTATAAACTACTGAAATTGACTCTGATCCAGTTAATTTTCTTGACTTGTATAGTGAGCTTATTAGCGTTAAAGATGATAATAGAAGATCAAACCAAGAAGTTATTAAAAGATATTATAATTTCGGACAAAATCATATGAAATGCCTAGAATACCATAAGAAATTTCACAAAAAGCAAGTTGCTAAGATCCTAGCAAATAATGAGATTAGAAGTCAACTTCCCAAAGAGATAAGTAATAATGCATTGCACAAAAAAAACAAAGTGAGCCTGGAAAATCTATTGTTTTTTTTATGCTATCAGTGAGGATAAAATAGTATGAATTGGATCTTTTACTGCATCGAGCATTTCTAAATTAAGAGAACATCGATTATGTAATACTTAGCATTACATTTTATCAGTTTACTGCGCCACATTACAACGCCTCATGTAACCATGTTCGCGATGTCACGGTCGTAATAAAAATAAAAAATAAATATAAAGATATAATTGTCTTTTGTATTGATCTCTTGCAATGGATACGATCGAAAAATGAAAATATCTTTATCGAAACACTTTTGGGCAACGACCCTCTCTGAAATTTTGGTTGATAATAATAAAATTCTCTTACATAATGAGTCGAAGGTCATAAATTCTGCATGCAGGGTCATGACACCATATGATTGAGAATTTTTATTACGTTATCATTTAACCCTGATCTACGTTATCATTTGACCCTGATCTACATAATCATGATTTTGATTTTCGGCATCAAAAAACCTTCTTATATTCTCTAATTGCTTCAACACTAACTACATACACAGACCTCTTAGAATTTTTCACTCAAGAAGAACTATGTCGTGTATTCTCAAACCCTTTCGTAAAGGTATTCTTTTCTCGATATATTCTTTTTGTAAAATAGTATGCTTTAGTGACCACCTTCACGAACTACAGTATTTGAAACCAAAATTGAAAAACTTGCCCGAAAATGCGGAACAGGTATCCAATGATATTGCTATATGTGCAAATGTTGGTAAGAATTATTGTCTGATCCATGTGTCAGCACCTTTATCCCTCCCGGAGATTCTTCAAGATGAATATACTGCCAGCATCGTTCTTCGCGCCATGAAAGAGAGTCCATTTCCCGATGACCCAGCGTTGATAATTCAATGGGATGATAGAGGATTTAACGACGTACCAACCGTTCCTGGTTGCCGTAATGGTGTGCCCGGTCAGACGAAGGCCGCCATCATTGCCCACCTCGTGGCGAATTGTGCAGTCGACGCTTATGGATTAAATTTAGTTTTCATGTTTAGAAATTCGGACGCACTTAGCCAGTGTGAACATACAATTCCCGCATGGTATAAGAAGTTTTATTTTCCTTTAATATCACTTTACCTGTCTACTCATGCTTTTTACTGCTAAAGGGTCAGGCATCAACCAGGCGTTCCGGACGCCTGCAGTGCCATATGTAGAATCAATAGGATAACGAACACCACATACGAGACTGAGCTATTTCTTCATGCCTTTGACAGATAACATAATATAGTAATGTATTTTTATTGCTTTCGCATTGCGATTATAAAAAAAAAATAATAATAATGCCTAGGAAAAACCGGATATAACATATATTTTTAGTGCTAGATTCTTACACTTCTGTCAAAAAGAACGCGCTTGCAATTGCATTAAGCAGTTAATAAAGCAGGCCTTAGTGATCATAAATCCCTTACTTCGCACGTCTTTCTTCGAAAGTGTATTTCATGCATTACATTGTACAGGTTCCAGTTCGATGTGTACTACATATGATGAAGAAATTTTTTTTCTTTTCATTTTTCTGAGATGGCCCGTCCCACGAATTTTAATAACATGAATTTAACTTCGATGTCTTCATGATTAAAAAGTTTTGAATAAATATGCTTTCTATATAAAACAATGGTAAACCCTCAATCAAAAATCGATTTTTAAAAGAATTAAATTTGAAGCTCTTGACTGAAATAGAATGCTGAAATTCTTGAACTTAAAAAGTAGAATGCCAAGTTAAACTGATGATAGAAGAGAATGCCAGACGCGAGGCTGAGAACATGAAGCTCAAAGCCAAAGTAGCTAAATTGGAATGTGATGTATAAGAAATAAAAAAGCGATCCCAATCTATTACTAATAGTTGTCAAATACTCAATTCATCCTTAGAATGTTCAGAATCACAAGTAACTTCTTTATCTATTTGAGGCACACTGATAAAGAGGCTATGACTCACTGCAAAACAAATGACTCTGTAACAACTAACATTACATCTGTAACTTCCGAGCAGATGCCTCAAAGCGGCGCCCCTAAAGAGCTAGAAAATACACCTAATTCTGACATATATCAACCTACCAGCATGAAGCCTAAATAAAGAAATTGACGATTCCTGGATTCAAAGCATAAAGAAAAGGTAAGTAATGAAATAAGAGAAAGAATCAGGAAAATAGCTTCGAACTCAAGACTTATCTTTGGTTAGTCATAATAAAAAGGGAACGGATTAACTTTAGCAAGAATTGTTCAAAGTTCACAAGAGCATCCTATATCAAAAAATATTAAGCCAGAACATATCAAAATTTCTGAGATGATCTGTTCTGAAAAATTTGAGGACATAAATGAAAGATAAGATTAATAGGTATGTCAAGAATAGTTGTATTTAAGATACAATTAAGAGAATTAAAGACTAAATAATGAATAGTTTAAGTAGAAGGGCAGATGGTCCAGTGTAATAAAGAACTAGTTTGATTGTATTGGTGATAGGAAGAAGTGTAAGAGGGATTGTATTTAAGAAGAGTATGAGAGACAGGTAGTTCATCCAAGCAGATTTTAATATAAAAGGTTTTCAGAATAGAGGAGTGGAAGTTGTGAGTAAAATTAAAAATTTTTTGATTATTATTAATGTAGAGTTAAGAGTTTTTTAGTTGATATTAGATATAATAATAGATCATTGTTGGAAATAATTTTGAAATATTCAAAATATTATAATATATGTTTGACAGATGATAAACATAAAGCATTAAATAGAGATCTCAATAAAAATTAATCAATAAATAGAATATAAATAAGATTGTAAAGGTTATTAGTTAAGAATATTAAAAAAGATAATTTTTATGACTATGTACAAGTTAGTTAACAAGATTATTAAATAGATTATCTTAATGTTTAGTGATTTTGTAAAAAATAAGTTGAATAATGAGAATGGTAATCCTAGTATAGTGATTGGGTTGTCATCTTTCAAGCAGTAGGTCCAGAGTTCAATTTTTACTGGTGGTAGAAAATTTGCTAAATGGTCCTATTCTGGCAACTTGTATAGGGTATTTGGGGTTGTAACCTTGTAATTCTGATTGTATCAAGAATAAATTTGAAAGTGTATAATGTTATACAAATAAATCCAAAAAGTATATACTTTATAAGAAGCTTTGTTTGAAAATCCTAAGTAGAAAGATAGTATGATTTTTGATGGTATCATCTGTAAAAATCTTGATCTGAAAACAGAAACTTGGAGCAGATGATCTATATAGGCAAGAACTCTAGATAAAGAGTTTACCAACCTGGTTATCAGTTGAATTGGGTATAAAGTCACATCATACAAAGTTAACTGAATTAGTAGTATAAAAAGACTTGCAAGAGCATACAAGATATTGGTAGAGTTGTAAAGAAAGGTACTAGGATTATATGAACTTTATAACAGTATAGTGGTTTAAGGATTATCTTAACTGCAAGTGTTGGCCTCAGCTATAGCAATACTAAGTTAGCTGAAAATTGGATAACAAAAGGCTCTGGTGGATTTAGTACAAGGTTAAAGATTTCCTATATGAATGAACTACTTTAAAGACCTAGTAACCATGTTAAATTTATGCTAGTAAAAACTAAGACAGATGGTAGAGTAGATAAATGGGTAGATACAAGAACCAGAATGTTTAAATAGAGGACTCACAAGCAGGTTCTAAGTATGACAGCTAATATAGAACCTTCAGACAGACTACTTAAAATATATAATAACTAAATTTGTATAAATGACTAGTTGTATACATTTTTTATGATTTCTTTTGTAACTGTTATAATAATACAATTACAAAGCTAAACATACTATCAATAAAAACCTAGATCACAAGTACTCATCTTTAATATTGAAAAAAATATATATATAAGTTGAATATTATAGGAATTAATAAAGTTAATAAGAGTTTACCAAATAGAGAAATATAAAGTATAGATATGAGAAAGTTTAAATACTAACTAATAAATACTATAATATTTAGAAATTATTAATTATAAATTAGTAAAGATATAAACAAAATAGTTTTTAAAAACAGTAATAATTAATAAGAAAATAGTAAGAATTTTAGTTTTGAAAAAACATGATTAGAGTTTAATTTTTATTTATAATGAATGAATAGTTGTAAAGTTATTAACTTAAACTCAATCTATATCTTTTTTTTTTTTTTTTTAATATTAATGGTGAGGCCATGCCTCTATCTTTATTGAATATTTATTTGAAATTTTTACA
>CAJVQA010003029.1:0-20451 GCA_910591915.1 Cetraspora pellucida
CTACTAAACTATATGCAACTTTTGCTGTTCTGTCTTTCTTGTTAGTACCTCAGGTTTTGTTTCCTAGTCTAGTTACTAAGTTTTTCTATGTTTTCTTTCCTAGAGTTTTTGGTCGAGGGATCTACAGGGGAGAGTTCGTTCAAAAAGTTAAATTGTATTTGTATTTGTTTTTTTAAAAGATTATACTTTAGAACAGTATTTTTATTGTTATATTTGGAGTTAGTTATTACAACTATTTTTTACTAAGATAAAAGTACAACTAATCACATATGCAACTTTTGATTATCTATTTAAGTAGTCTGTTTTAAGGTTTTATTTTATTTTTTTTTAGTATTAAGGTAATCTTTTTAGTTTTTTGATTTTTATTAATAATTTTTTTGATAATGTGATTTAATGAACTACTACAAGAAAGTGTACAATTGGTTACATGTATAACTTTTCTATATTACCTGTTTAAAGAATTTTTTCAAAGGTTCTTTACTAATTACTATACCTAATATTCTTGTTTGAATGTTTTACTTTAAACCTTTTGAATTTGCAACTTGTATTAACTTTATTGAGTTATATTTAGATATTCAGATTATTGTCTCAATCTTAAAACTATTTTATCTTTAAAGTAAATTTTCTAAAGTCTTTTATATCTATTTTTATAGTCAACTCAGTATCACTATGACAAAACTAACATTTGTAGTTAGAGTTATATTATTTAACTACTATGCTTTTGTAAAATTTACTCAAATCCTAGTATCTACTTTACAGCATAATTTCAGTACTTTAATATATATCTGTCTTTTTATCAGACTTCTAATTCAGATAGTTTATATATGATTATAACTAGTTCATCAATATATTAAGTTAGTCTAATATTCTTTTTTTCTAGTTTATTCTAACAGCCTGATTAGTAGTACTTTTAAGACTTCTAATTTAGAGATTCTTGCTTATCTAGATACTATAACTTTGGTATCAATTTTTTTAAACTAATTTTTACAATAAAGTTGTTAAAAATCTAATTATTTCTTTATTTGGATTTTTTTAAATAAACTTCTTGTTACTTAATTTTAATAGATTTATATAGGTATAAGGATTTATATAGTATTTATATTATTTAATTATTAGTTTTATTCTTTTATATAATGTTATATTTATACAGATACCTCATAATCTGTTAGTTATACTAATGTAATTATCATTATAGGTATTCTAATCTAATTATTGATAATAATTATTATAATATGAATATTATATAAATGAGTATCTAAATTTTTATTATCAATAAAATTTGAACACCTAACTTATTAATTAGAAGGTTGACAACTTGACTATTTTATTAAATTATTATACACTCTTATTTTAAGATTTTATTTATTTTATTTTTTTTTGGTATTAAAGTAATCTCTTTAGTCTTTTGATTTTTATTAATAATTTTTTAGTAATGTAATTTTATAAACCATTATAGAAGAGTATACAATTGGCTACATGTGTAATTTTTTTATATTACTTATTTAAGAATAGAAGACAGTATTTTAAAATTATATATAAATCTAATGGTAAATTTTTTTTATATTTAATTTTATAAAAAATTATATTAAGTAATCTAATTTTAATTATTAAATAAAAATTATAGAATAGGTCTTTCTAATTCTAATAATAGTAAAATTATTAAAATAGATTAAAAACTTATTAAAATATTAATTTTTAAAGATTAGAATATAAAATTATAGAATAAAATTAACTACATAATAGGTTTACATAAATTAACTAATCAAATTTTTTCTTTTTGTACTATTTAAAGAAATTTTAATTCATCTAAGTAAACTTTGTTATATATACAAGTATATTTTTTTAAAATAATATAATACATCAAAATTTTATTATAATAAATAAATAATTTTATTTATAATATTATAAATTTTTTTATTAATTAAAAAATATTAATTTTAAATGAAAATTTTAATATACTATACATAACTATATAAAAATGATCTATATTTCTCTATCTTTAAGAAGTCTGCTCAAAGGTTCTTACCAATTACTATACCTAATACTCTTGCTTAGATATTTTACTTTAAACTCTCTGAATCTATAACTTGTATTAATTTACTAGATTATACTCAGATATTCAAATCATTATCTCAACTTTAGGACTATTTTATTCTCAAAATAAACTTCTTAAAGCCTTCTGTACTTATTTTTTATAGCTGATCTAGATATTACTATGGCAGAACCAACACTTGCAATTAGAGTTATATTATTTAACTACTATGTCTTTGTAAAGTTTATATAAACCCCAATATCTAATTTATAGTATAATTCTAGTATTTTAGTATATCTTATCTTTTGTCTAGCCTTTTGTTTAAATTTCTAACTTAGATAATTCATGTAGGACTACAACCAGTTTATTAGTATATTAGATTGAGCTAATATTCTTTTTTTTCAATTCATTCTAATGGCCTAGTTGGTAATACTTCTGAGACTTCTAATCTAAAGGTTCTTGCTTATCTGAATACTACAACTGGGTATTATGATCTAGGTATCTGTTTTTTTAAGCTAGCCTTTACAGTAGAGCCATCAAAGATTTGGCTACCTCTCTATTCGGGTCTTTCCAAATAAACTTCTTGTTACCTAATTTTAACAAATTTACATAGCTACAAGAACTTATCTAGTGTTTGCACTATTTAATTTGCCAATTTGCATTCCTTTATATAACAAGTTATACAAATGCTTTATAATTTGCCAGTTATACTAATGTGATTACTATTATAGATATTCTAATCTAATTATTAGTAATAGTTGCTATAATATAAATATTACATAGATGATTATTCAAATTTTTGCTGTTGATGAGATTTGAACATCTAATCTACTATTTAAAGAATTGGCAACCTGATCACTTCACTAGCTTACTACACCTTCTGTTCTAAAATTTTATATTAAATATTATATCTATAATTTACTAAAAGATTATTCAGTTAAAATTTTTTTTGATATTAAGATGATCTCTTTGGTCTTTTAATTTTTATTAATATTTTTTTGATAATATATTCTATAAAGAATTACTACAAAATGAGTATACAATTAGTTATGCTTATAGCTTTTTTATATTATCTATTTAAGTTGTCTGTCTAAAAGTTTCTTATTAATTGTCATACCTAATATCTTTGCTTAAATGTTTTATTTTAAACACTTTAAATCTGTAATCTGTATTAAAATTATTAAATTATATTCAGATTATTGTCTTAATTTTAGAATTATTTTATTCTTAAAATAAATCTTTTAAAGCTTTTTGTATTTATTTTTATAGCTAATTTAGTATTATTATAACAGAATTAATACTTGTAGTTAGGACTAATTATTAAACTATTATGGTTTTATAAAGTTTACTTAAATCTTAATATTACTTTATAATATATTTAAAATACTTTAGTATACATTGTATTATTACTAAACTTTTAATTCAAATAACTTAATAAAACTATAACCAGTCTATTAGTATATTAGATTAGTTAATATCTTTTTTCTTTAGTTCATTTTGATGATCTAATTAGTAGTACCTCTTATTCAAAGATTCTTGCTTATATAGTTTCTTTACATTAATATTTATTTTATAAGACTAACTTTTATAATAATATTTTCAAAATTTTATATTATTTTTTATTTAGATTATTTTAAATAGATTTTTTGTTTTTTAATTTTAATAAATTTATACAGTTACAAAAACTTATTTAGAGTTTGCATTATCTAATATTAGTTTGCATTCTTTTATATAACTAGTTATACAAATGTTCTATAATCTGCTAGTTATACTAATATAATTATTATTACATGTATCTTAACCTAATTGTTGAAAACAATTGCAATAATAAAGTTTATCTGTATTTTAGCATCTACTTTATAATATATTTCTAGTATCTTAATATATCTTTGCTTTGTTTTTAGATTTCTAATTTAAATAGTTTAAAAAAACTATAACCTGTTTTTAGTATATTAAGTTCAATTTGATATTTTTTTTTGTTTCAAAACTAATAGCTTGGTTGGTAATATTTCTTATTTAAAGGTTCTTATCTGTTTAATTTTTTTATATTAATAGGATTTTTTAAAATAGAGCACATGCACCATAGTGCATCTCTTATATAATACAAATAAATACATCTAATTGATATATATAATTTATATAACAGATATATATTATGTTGTTATACAAAATCATGTGTTGTGTTACACAAGGTTATATATGTTATACAAAGTTATGTAATTCAACTAAAAAACCTATTATATGCTAATATACTTATCCTAAAGTATAATAGATGCACTATAGTGCACCAGTGTACCAAATTATAATTTTTATATTAATATTTATTTTTTAAATTTTGTCTTTATAGTAGTATTATTAAAATTTTGTATTATTTTATTATTTTAAATAGATTTCAATTTTTTTTAGTTTTACAGATTTATATAATACAAGAGCTTATTTTAAGTTTGTACTATTTAGTACTAATTTGTATTTCTTTATATAATTTAGATTATACAAATACCTTATAATCTGTTAACTATACTAATATAATAATAGTTATAAGTATTTTTATTTTAACTAATTAATAAAATACTATTATTATTCTTTAAACTGTATTTCAGACAAATTTGCTTAAAAAATTAAATTGTATTTAGTATTTTTTGAATAAAATAATAATTTATAAATGATATGAAATATACTTTGCTTATAAAATATATTCTTAAAAACATATTTAATAAACTTTATTATAAAAAATTTTTTAAAATATAAATAAACTTTTATATATTAAATTTTAAAGATTTAAAAATTTTTAGTATTAAAAATTTTTCAAAATTTTTTAAGATTTCATATATTTCCAAAGCTAAAAAAAAATTTTACACTTTGTACAAGTTTAAATTTTTATAAGTAAATTGCAAAAGTGTAACTAATAAAAATTGTTATCTTTTATATAAAATAAAATATTATATTAAGAACTATAAGCTTAAAATTAATATTTAAAGAGTTTGTTAAAAATTTGTAAATAATTTTTTTAATTAAAAATTTTTTTAAATTTGTCTATTTTTAGCTTATAAGTAATATATATTTTTTTCTTATAATATAAAATTAAATACTACTATAATATAATTCTTATTTTTAAATATTATCAAATAAAATTTTATTTAAATATTTTAAAATTTAAAAAATATAGATCATAAGCATATTTTTACTAATTTTTTAGGCAAATTTGTCTGGAAAAGCTTACAGATTAAGAGATAATCTGCCAGTTATACTAATGCAACTACCATTACAGATATCTTAATTCAATCATTAGAACAGTTATTATAATGCAAGTATTATAAGTAATTATTTAAATTTTTACTATTAATAAGATTTGAATTTCTATCCTATTACTTGAAAGGCTAACAACTTATCTATTTCACTAAGTTACTATACTTCTATAAAATTTTATTACTATTAACTTTATTTGTTTAAAATATAATATAATTTTTATTATATATTTATTTATCTTCTTGATTGTTTTTATATATTTTTTTTAATATTTTTTTACCAAAATTCCAATATCTGATTCTTTTTTTATGTCTTTTGCAGTGCTGTTTCAATATGCAATATATCTTTTAGTTACTTTATATATTAAGAATTTTTTCTTTTTTTGTAAGATTCATTTCTATAATTTTTAATATTGCAATTTGCTCTTTTTCTGCTTAACTAAACAAGTTTTCAAGCTTTTAATCTTTGGTTTTTAATTCATTAATATTATAATATGCTATTCTTATTTCTTTTTTTTCATTTTTTTTCATTTTTCTTTCAATTAGTTTTGTATATTTTTTATTTTGATTTTTTTTTTTCTGCTTTTTTCTTCTCTTTAACAAGAAGATATTGTTTTTTCAAATATATATATTTTTTTTATAGAAAATTTTTGAACTTCTTGTCTATTCTCATTGATTCAATTAGATCACTTCTAGAAATAATTAGTTTGAACCTTCTATGATTTTTCTTTAACTATCTTCAATCTTTTTAATCTTTTAATCTTTTTAATATTTGACCTAGTATATTTTTATATTTAGTACTTGTTTTTGGATTTTATTTATATTTTTGATTACTTCTTTTAGTCTTTCTTGTTTTTGCTCTGTAGCAGTTACATTTTCTTTATCATTTTTTTTTGTTTCAATAATTTTTTCTTTCTTTTAATCTTATATTATATCTATTCTCATTTATAAACTCCTTCATGCTTATATACTTATTTTCTAAATTGATATTTTTTGTCACTTTTTCTTTTTGTGTTTTTTGTCTTGCTATTATTTCTATAGAATTTTTTGTCTATTTTCTTTGTTTTAACTTTTCAAAACATTGAGGTTCCATTATATTTAACTTTTTACTTGATAGTTATATTTATATCTGCTTAGTTTTTGAATAATATTACAGTCTAGTTTTTTAGTTTTTCTTATTTGTTTAGTAGAATATATCATCTTTTCTTATTTTTTAACTTAAAGTTTATACAATTATTAAAAGTATTTATCATCAATTAGATTATTTACTCAATCACAAACAGAAGCAAAAAATATTATTACAAAACTTTTATATAAGCTCTTTTAAAAAGTTTATAAGAAAATATGAAAACCATATTGCACAAAACTAACATAATAGAAAAATGATAACAACATTTTATAGCATATCAAAAATAAACAAAGAAGACTTATATAAACTAACCATAATAATATATATTATATTAACAGATATCAATTACATAGTACAACTTGCAATTTATATGTATTATTAAGCTTAAAACATACTAATCCAAATACTTGCTTATCACTTGGTTATGCTTTATATAAAATTAATTTATGGCTTGATCATTAAATACTTTATAGTTATTCTACAAACAACATTTTATACTATCAAATTTAGGTGAGTTTTAACCACTCTAGTAGGTTTAAGTTGCAGATAAATTAGATAAATAATAGTTAGTTTTTTTCTATAGTTTAAGCTTTATTTTTGTAACAAATTTATAATTGGAATAGATTTTGTAATTTATATTCAAAAAAGCTTCTAAAGATATCTTCAACAAATTAATAAAGATATAAGCAAAATCTCATCTTAACTCTCTTTTTAAAAAAAAATTTAAAAGTATTAATTATTATATTTAACTACTGTTTATTTTTCTATACTTTTTTTTTTTTATAATTATTTGATTTAATATATAAAATTATTATTTATTAATTATTATATATAGTTAATATAATAATAACAAATTTAATGCAGTAGTTTATTATAGTTCTTTGTAAAATTTTTATTGAACTCTAATATATAACTTTTTAATAAAACTTGCTTTAGGTTCATAATGATTTTGAAAAAAATTATTATATTTTGTTAAACAAAATAAGAGTTTATAAAAATTTATTATACTTTGCTAAACAAAATACTGTAATATTTACTAAAAAAATGTTATTATAACTACTTAATATACTTTAAAATTTTTTTTTGTAATAATGAAATAGTAATAGCAGCAATCTAAACAAATTACAATAAACTTTACAGTTTTTGTAATTTGTCTTGATTATAAATTACAAAATTTATGCATTACTAAACTAATTATTTAATATTGCATATTCTAATAAAATGTGTTTTTAGAAACTTTGCCAAAATGTTATTTATAATATATTTAAACCAATTTTTTTTTTTAAGAAAAATATTAATCAGCATTTCATAATATAAGATCAAGTTAATAGAAATCAAGCAAATTTTTTTTAAGTAAATTTTTTTAAAATTTTGAATAATAATAACAACTTAATCAAATTTAATAAATAAAATTTATTTTAGAAAAATTTTATTAAATTTAATCAAATTTTTGTTAAGTTATTAGTATTTAAAGTTTTAAAAAAAATCCAATAAAAACAATTTGCTCATATCTGACCAAATTTGATGAACTTAACACAATTAAAACTATAAAAATGTCAGTACAACTTTTTATTAGAAATAGAAGACTAGTTTAATTAGTACATAGAAAATCGAGAACGGGCTCTCCTTATCAACCCTCGTAGATATCAACGTAATTGTCTAACCCAAATAAGTTGACATTAACGAAGGTCAACTATATATATTCTGTAATAGTTAACTATATACGTACCAATATATATTTCTAATGAACTAACCAATTAAAATCAACTCAATCAAGTGTGTATTTTATTATTACACTTATATTGGCATTAATTTTATCAAAATTTCTAATCATGCCAAACACTCGTTAATCAAATAGTATTAGAATTGTTTTATTTAGTTCAATAAATTACTAAAACTAAATCATATTAGCAAACCATTCCCAACTATTATAAAATTATAATTAATGCAAAAAAAAAATTAGAGTGGGGATTTTTTGTAATGATTTTTTTTTTTTTTAACAATTCCAACAAAGTTAGGAATTGATAAACTAAGTGAAGAAACTATAATATAAAATTTTTCTTTTTGTCTTATTGATAACAATGTTTCTTTTTTCGTCTTTATATTAAGACGTGAAGATAGTGATTGTTTACATAAGCATATAAAATGCATGAAATTATTATTTTAGACTAAATGAAAGTCATACATGTATTCTATAATGGAAATGTCACCATGAATGGCTGATATATAATGTACGATGGGAACGGAATGGAAATTATAAAATAGTAAAGTTATAAATTAGTATCATATTTTCCAACGAAATAATAATAAAAACAGTAATGCCAACAATTCATGAACATAATCCCACATAATCCCACATTAGCATAACCTTTTAATAATCAAATGTTCAAGAGAAACAGAACAATATCGTGCATTGAATAAAAAAGAATTTGTCAATTATTTTGTCAACCTTGATATTGCAAATACGCCTATAATTGCAATAGCAAGCGTAATAAGGGCACCGGGCAATAACAGCTCGTGCGAAAATGGAATATTATCATCCGATTTCTTGCCACGTCTTATTGGTTTTCGCCCACCCTTTGTATCATATTCGTCATCTTCATCATCATCAATTTCGATTTTGCTATTCCGTGGTTTTGGCTGTGCTTGAATTTCTTGAATGTGCAAAATTACGCGTGTTTGACCTTGTCTTTGAGCAATATGTACAGCATCCTCAACATCCTCATCATTTGACATTGCAACAAGATCTTCATCATCGTCCACATAAGAGATAGAGAAATCTTTAAAACTAGGAGGAAGTTTAGAAGCAACAGTAGAACGAATATGTTCAAAGCTAGTATAATCAACAGTGAATCGATGAGATTTTCCATTTGGTGCTTTAAATTTGAAAGTGAAATGATTTTCATCATGTCCTCTAGGGAATGAAGCCAAAGAACCATCATCTACAGCCGAAGCAGATTCACCAGGATGAATTTCTGGAATGGGAGAAACGTGCCCGGAGTTACGCATGCGTGAATTTGGCGATGGAGGTGGGATATTTGAGGCACTCTGTGATGGAGCTATTGAATCAGAAGCAACTGATTCATTATCATCATCAAGCGAGTTCCAAAATTTATTCCACATTGGTCCGCCATTTTCATGACCATTTTCGTGGGGTTGCTTAGAATACATCTATTAAAAATGATTAATATAATATATTATTACCAAAAAACATAAAGGATTAAAAATATAAAGAAATATTTTTGTATAAAAACTTGCCTGTTCCATGGTAGCGTATGTTAATTTTAATACATCAACCATCCCTAAAATGCTGCCACCATCAACCACCGGTAGATTTAGATAATGACCGTCTACGTTGTAGAACAAAAAAAAAAAACAATTTAGATTAATTAGATTAAAAAATGTCAGTTTTGTATATCAATTTCGGACACCTTATCAAAAATATACCTATTTTCAAATCTTTATCAATTTAACATTGATTATTTGGAATGGGTACATTCTTGATAGGGTGTCAGAAATTGATATACAAACCCGATAATAACATTAATTGTTGATCCGATAATAATTTAAAGGAACTATTGATTAAATCCACTTTGTACAAATTATTTGGATCATGTAAATTATTATTCTCTCGCGGGATGACAAGATTACGGCAAGAATAAATTGCAATCATGCTTTATAGCGAGAGATATATAATCACAAAAACATATATATATATATACATATATATAGAAATAATTACTTACCGTACATTTTTTTTAGAGCTTCAAGAATGCTAGTGTGCGGTGGGGCAGTATCAGGATGTGGAGTCATTACTTTTGCGACACTACACGTCGAAGGATCCAAACCAGCAGCTATAACTCTTAATACAATATCTTTACTTGTGAAAATACCAGCAATCAGATTATGTTCCATAACTAAGACAGCAGTTGTGTGATATTCTCTCATTAGGCGAGCAGCGTCTCTTACAGAAGTTCTAGTAGAAACTTCAGCTGGCATTGAACCATCTAATATTGTGGATAAATCAGGGCATGCCATCGTTTCACGTAACATATTCATGTATTGATGGATCGGTGTAGGTTGATTTGACCATTCTCTCTCTACACCTTCAAGGGCATCATATAGTTTCTTGGATGAACCATAAGCACGTTCCATTTTGTCTAAAGCTTCATATAAACATTTTGTTATATCGAGGAGACCTACAACGTCGCCTTCCTCATTACATACAGGCTAGCACAAATCAAAATATATCAATATAATGAAGATAAAAAATTGTAATACAAATGAAAAAGATTATCAAATATGAAACTTACTAGATGCCGAAATCCACGGTGAACCATTGTATTAAGAGCATCGGTCGCTGATGCATTACTTCTTACACACATTGGATTCCTCGTCATTATTGCTGCCACACTAGTTGTTCTTGAGTCTAGCCCATCACCAACTACTCTAAAGGCCAAATCTTTGGCAGTGAAAATACCCGACAAGCGTTCTTCACTATCAACCACTAACACACAATCAGCACGTTTAGCAGCCATAAGCTGTGAAGCTTCAACAACCAAAGTACTCTCTCTGACAGTCAATGGTTGATAAGGTTTTAATGAATTTACAGTGCCATCGGGTCTTTGTGTTTGCCTCGTTGGCCTACGAGGATTTGAATTCTTTCTTAAGTCAGATTTTTTTCGAGAAGGCTGTAAAAAGGTTGAAAAGAGTTAGTGAATAAACGTTCAGTAGAATAAACAAAAACTCTAAAACAGAACCAACCTCAGAAGCTGGTGAAGGAGGAGACGAACTTTTTCTAGTTCTGTATTGAGGTGAGGACATTCTGGCAGCGAATGGGGTGGTGATATATTACAAAGAACAAAGAGTGTTAGTAAAAAAAAAAGTAGATTTATTGGATAAAAAGCAATGATATAGGAAGTATTTATAGTATTTATTTAGTTTTTATTAATAATTTTAGGTTTCAGGGTGACATGTTATACATATATATATATATATGTTTAGCATTTTCATGACGATCATGGAGATGCATGAAGTTCCTTACCCCATTAACCAGATTAACAGATCCCTCGTTCTAGTATTTTGGTATTGGTTTCTATACGTCCTATATGTCCCATATGGATACTTGTTTATAAAATGGGAATATATACTTTGTATATCGATATAATGATTTAGAGCTTATTTTTTTTTCTATCACTATGTGGAGATCACGTTTAAAATAACCACGAGGAATCAATAAAATATTATTGGGTTTTAACAATTAAAGTAATCTTTTGAGTAGCAAAAGAATCAATAATGGAAAAAAGTACAGTAAAAGCATCCTCTGATCAACCCGAACGCCAACATGAGCGGCCCGTTTTTTTCCACATATGACTCACAAGATGTAACTTTGGTACAAAAAAGGACCGGTAATGTCCGACAGCCAAATATTGAACAAATAAACAATAATGATAGATACCGATATCAAACAAGTATATATATATATATGGTGTTACATTCTGAGATTAAAAAAAAAATGGCTTCCTCACCTAACAATAATGACCCACCTGAATATCAAGGTCCTCTTACAAAGATGGGATTGATTACAAATAATAAAAGATTTCGTGGCGATCGGCCATCTCCAGGACCCCACAGGTGCTATTTACATTATTTGGATATTTTTTATGGATTGACATTAGATCCGATGGAATTTCGTGAACCTTGCATTGCCTTCTGGAAATGCATGAGAAGTGAGGAAGGGTGTGTCATTTAATAAAAAAAAAATTTTTTTTTTTGATTATAATTGTTAATTATTTGACTTTATGATTTATCAAAGAAGGAAAGAACCACCTCGTTGGCGACCTCTTAGAGAACAACAATTACAACAAATTGAAAGTAAATATAGCGATATTAAGGCTTTTACTATTCCACTTTTTTTTCAACAATCTGACGTAATTTTGCATTTAAAGCCAGTGAATAAAATTGACATTCTCGTAAATTTTAATTTGTGAACATAAAAAAATTTTAAATGTGCGGCATGCGCACATTGTATTTAATAGAAATACCAGGTGATACGTATGCTATATTTAATACAAGCCACTCTCGATATAATGAAGACATAGGTTTATAGTGAAGTTAGACTCAAAACCAGTGTATATAAAACTCTCTTAATCCTCTCGATACAGTGAAATTTTTACTAATAGTCCCGATTATACTTCACTATAACGAGAGTAACTTGTACGTATATTGGGTGAGTGAAGAGTCCCCTTTTTGTTAATTACTAGATGATGTGGTCCCAATGGCGTGCATTTAGAGAGGTCTGACTGTATTTAGATTATATTATCCAATCAAATGTGAGATCTTGATTATACCATTCTAAATGATTGTAAACCATATGCAAGCATGATTACGCTCCTGGTGCTTACATGCACACTGGTTTTACATTGCTTAAGCACGAGTGCCTTTATGTCAAAGGCTGCAGATCACACCCGATCAAGCACTGGAGGCTGATCCTCCACTTGAGATGAAATTTTTTTTGTCTTTGATTAATAATCAAAGATAAATATATTTGTCACGAAGATGATAGAGGACCCGGACAATATAACAAACGTTATATGAAAATCGTTCAGGATCTTGGTGACGATCACTGACCAATTAAATCAAAAGGTCAGAAACGCGAAACTCATTGTCTCAACGAACCGTTTTTCGTGTTCTAACAAAAAAAGTTGCAGAATTTTACTACATACCATTCTAATGGTAGTAGCACATTCTTGTTTTGATTTTACGTTACACGATCTGATTGGTTGACCACTGTCACCTCCAGCGATAAGCACATGTTTAAAACTTAATGTTAATTTAAATTACGATGTTTTATTTATTTATTTACTGTTATTACTAAGTTTTTAATTACTCAAGAATAAATCCCCATTCTTTGAAGTCCGTTTCCCACGTTTACTAGTTCTTTATGCCAACAAGAAACATGCTGAAGAATAACAAATGTATCCGTGAATGCACTGATTAACGTCCGAATAAACGGTAACACTACATGAAAAATGTAAAGAAACCGTCTCCGGAGCTGGACCAGAAGATTTTCTTGACACTTTAAAGCACATAAACAACCTAAGGACATTTGATAATAGGAAAGACCCGTGTTACCACTCTTTTAATGCTTGTACGTACAGTACATTATTAAATGGTGATAATTACTGCTTATCATACAGTATGTCCTTGTAATAAAAGCTTTAAATCTCTTTTGTCTTCTATGAAAGATCAAAAAAGATCATGTAATTCGATGCAATCTAAGAATTCTTCAGAGCAGAATAGATAGGATCTGTTTGTGTTTTATTAAAAAGATGTGATAAACATATCATTAGAAACTAAACATAATGATAACGATAAAGAATATATATGATTGTATTACGTATTATTCTAAAGTCACAATACTCCTAAATAATACATGTATTGCCAGAAATCTTATCTATAAAGATTTCATTTGACAGCACTCTTACTCTCATTAAACATTATATCATGGTTGGTTCACAACGAAAAAGAACACCGTTTCATCATAAAACCTCATTCATATGAGTATTGCAGAGAAAAACCTGTATGTGAATATTTTAAGTTTTCACTGTTGCCGGCTTAGCCCAAAAGAATTGATATTACGTAATTTAGTATACATTTGATACCAAAATCTTCGATTATATTGTACAAACTTTATAATATCGACTGTTTAATCAAGTTAGTTAAAAGAGAATTTATACTACGTAATACT
The DNA here is from genome assembly GCA_910591915.1 of Cetraspora pellucida. Taxonomy (NCBI): domain Eukaryota; kingdom Fungi; phylum Glomeromycota; class Glomeromycetes; order Diversisporales; family Gigasporaceae; genus Cetraspora; species Cetraspora pellucida. The sequence goes on from CAJVQA010003029.1 coordinate 14,157, forward strand.
GTGTCTTTTAGCTATCCCAAAATTTTATTGTCATTGTAATGATTATAACTTACGTACATTCATTTTAGGTAAATCTCGATCTTAACACTTGTTTACTACTAACCTTATTTCCTTATATATTTTTACACGATTGTAACCCAATTTTTTTGTGCTTTTATGTAGTCTATGTTAAACCATAACGATAATATAAGGTGCTACTTACCTTGTAGACAATCACTTCATTGACATCTTACTTTACAGACAATTAATTACAAGTTTATTTTATAGACAATTAATTCACCAATTAGTTGGTTTCATAGTTATTTCACCAACAAAGTAATTATAATAGTTGTTAGGGTTTAGAACCAAACTACGCCTAAGGTTAGCGCAAACTATAAAAATAAAACTTGTATGTGAAATAAGAACTGTTCATAAAATGCAATGAACTATATTTGTACTTATAAAATGAACTTACTATGAATGAATCATCTGTAAATCAAACTTGAATTAGTGAAATAAAATGTCTATGAAACTAAGTAATAACAAATTCAATTTATATATAATAACCCAAGATTAACCAAATGCTTTGTTTAATTATTTAAGACTTTATATAATATAGGATTTGGGTTTTGTAACTTATTGGTTAAGTTCTTAAAATTTTACAAATAAGATCAATTAATAGTTCAAAGGTAAAACTAAGTTTTGTTTTTGTAATCTAAGAGAGTTATTAATTAAAAATAAAGGTTTGTAAAAAAAAGTTTAAGTATAGATATGAAAAAAAACCCAATTATAAAATATATATATATATATTTTTTGCTTTCACTAAGGTCAATATTAATAGTAGTTACTACTTTTATTTTTTTTATTTTTATTTTTTTCCCTTAAGCAGTCATGGTATTACTTTATTAAACCATTTGTAGCTACATATATAAATACAGAATATCATTTAATTTATAAGTCTACCATTATTCAGTCACCCAAATGGTACCTAAATGTGACCTGTTGCACTAATCCAGTTAGGACTAGAAATTACAACTCGTCTGACCCCTACCTCACAATAGGATATCATCAATCTAGAGACATCTTCTTATAGGGAAGAGAAAAACAAAAAAAAAAAAAAATGATTTTAAAGTTGGGAAAGGGAGGAACGAAAATGATGAATAAAATAAAACTAAACAAAAAAAAATGAAACTAATCTATAAGGAGAATAAAGAAGGAAACCTGCTAACAGGATAAAACTCTATTCTACGATTGCTGCTCACTACAATGTTTTCATATTTTTATGGACTATGGCTATTCTCTAGAAACTAGGTACTCTTAATCAGAATAAAAACTGTATTCACTTGTAGGACAGAGTTCGAGCTGGCCACTTTCCATATAGGAGAAATCTTCAAGTAGATGGGATACTGTGCCAAGGTTTGGAGTACACTTAAGTGGTCCAATTCTTCATAAACCTCTGTAACCCTTTTTTTAAAAAATATTATGTACATGGCCTTGGAATATATACATATCTCAATATATTTTTGGTCTTTCTGAATTAAATCCTTTTTCGATCTGCTCCACATAATTGGCTAACTCACGTGTTTGTTGTGTTCCTTATTTGCTATATCCAAACAAGCATATAACTGCAAAAGAAAATGATGCATAATGTCGATCTTTTGATAGAAGTAAGCCAAATTCCCACTTTTCAAAAAAAAGAAAACAAAAAAAAGATGAAGTGGAAGTATATCGTTGTTGCAAGGGTCCAAGTTAAGAAGAGTTTTTCTAGTTATTCTTTTTTTTCTTCTGCTTCTAATATTCTTAATCAGAGAACTGATTTTGTCTCTACTTGCTTCCAGAATATCTTTCCAGTTTGGATGCTGAATATGCGAGGGAGTTCACCAGACAAAAAGCTTAACCCAAGGCAAGAACCACTTAAGTTTCGTCTATTACTTGGTATATTACATACTTGAGCTTTGTCGACAACAAGTTACTTAATGTAAAACTAAGAATATTATTCACTTTGGAGCCAGAGTCTTCAATCTACTTTTGGTGCCAACTTGGTCCAGGTGATTATCAGAAAGAGTTGATGTTTATTTTTTTATTGTTTTTATTGTGTTTTTAATTATATACAGTATATATATATATAACTTGTACTAAGATAAGTATACAATTAGTTACTTGTATAATTTTTAGTTGCTTATTTAAGTAGCTTATCCAAAAGCTTTATATTAGATTTCATATTTGCAAACTACTAAAAGATTATTTATTAAAATATTTTAATCTTGTATTATATCAAATGAGTAATACTAAAGTTTTTATACATTTAAATATCATCTAACTTATTTTTTTTTTCTTTAACTTTGACAGTCTTGCTGATTGCTTTTTATTAAGATATCATGTTTTTATACAAATATTTTTAAACTTAACATATTGAGTTAACATTTCACAATTACTTCTATAAGTACTTACAAGCGATTTGCCTGCACTAGTTGTCTAATTTCCTAAAAAAGAAAAGAGTCTGAAAGCATATCTAACTACTATCCTATAATAAGAGATTATTAATCTAATAATATCTTCTCATAGAGAAGTAAAAAAAAATAAAAAAAACTTATTATATAACAGAAAAAAAAATACAAAGATATAGGAGATAAAGATAAAAAATACAAAACAAGAAATAAAAAATAAAAAAAAAATAAAAAAAAAATAAAAAAATATATACAACTTTTATTATACAACTATCAGATCATTAGCAAAATTATTAATACAAAATATTTCGAAAGATTTTGCATAGTGCAAAAATTTCAAAATAATGTAAAAGAAATTTTAAAATTTTTGTAAAATATAAAATATTTTAAAATATTGCAAAATAAATTTCGAAATTATTGCACTATGAAAAATTTTTCACAATATTGTGAAAAAATTTTTCAAAATTATTGTACAATGAAAATATTTTGAAATATAGCAAAAAAATTATCTAAACTATGAAAGACAAAATAATTAAAAATAAATATAGAAATTATTTTAAAGAATGCAAAAATATTTTGAAATATTTTAAAATAATTTAAAATATTTCAAAGTTCATTAAAATAAAAAAATAATAATAAAATTAATATTTAATCATAATATAGTAAAATTAATTTTAAATAAAATTTTAACTAATAACAGAAAGTTTATTAATATAAATTATTTAATAAAATAAATCTCTAAGTAGATAATAACATAGTATATTTATTTTAAATAATCTTTATCATTACTATATACATATGTAATTATATTATGATGTGTTGAAATAATTCAAAATATTATGAAAATTTTTTAAAAATTGTAAATATGAAATAAATAAAAAAAGAATAAGGAAAATAAATCAAAAATTAATAACCTTTCAAGGAGTTTATATATTTACAAAAATTTTTAAATAAAATCAAACTATTATAACATGCAAAACCACTACAGTAAAGTTTATCTAGATTGTAAAAATGTATTCAAATTTGATGAAATAACTACTAAAATTTCTAGAATATTTTGATAAATTTTTAATACAGTATAATCTTAATATAATGAACCTCAATATTATGAACACTAATTGTATAACAAAGGTCATTCCAAATTTTTATATTTAAAATATTCTCAATATAATGAATCTATAAGAAATTTAAATATAATGAAGAAAAACCTCCAGCTTCAAAGCTTCGTTATATCGAGATTATACTGTATATTCACATACTTTTGAAAAATTTTAAATATCTTAACTTAATGATAATTTAAATAGATTCAAAATATTGCAAAATATTGTAAATTAATTTAAAGTATTGAAAAATATTACTAAATTCTATATTTGAAATCTTTTGCATCATTTGCTACTTATTAATTTAATAAAATACTATTGTTAAACAATAAATTAGGCATAATTATTCATCATATTATAATTTCTTTATAATTAATTTAAATATTTGTATTAAATGATTGATTGCATAAAAATGTATATTAAAAATTAAAGTCATATTTAAAAACAATAAATGATGCAAGTATGTATACAATCGAAAAAATTTTCTAAATATGATTAAAGTTTATAAGCAAATTAAATTATTTTAAAGTAAATAAAAAACATTAAAAATAGTAAAGTTATTAAAATTTATATTAATATTCAAATAAAAGTGAAACAATTCAAAATAATTAAAAAATAAAAATTTTGAGAACATTAAAAGTATTTAATAAAATGTGAAATAATTTGAATACTTTTGAATTAATTTAAATTATGTGAAAAAGAAAAAAAAATATTAAAGATTAACAAATATATTAAAAATACTTTGAAATAATTAAAGCATGCAAATTAAAATAAATAAAAATTAAATTTTGATTACATTAAAATAGTTTAAAATAATGTGAATTTATTTGAATATATAGAATTATTTTAATAATAAATAAAATATGCATATTAATTTATGATTATTTAAGAATATTAAAATTGCTTTGATATAATTAAAATGTATAAAATATAAATAGAAGAAAAAATTCCTTTACAATTCTACATTGTCTTTGCAAAATAAATTTTCTTCTAAAATTTAATATTTCTAAAATTTTCAAGAATTTACTAATCATTAAAATATTCTAAAAATTTCACAAATATTCACATATTTCTTCAGAATAATAACTTCATTTTTTTTATAACTTTCATTTTTATTATTATCTTTTTTTATTATTTTATTTTTTATTTTTTTATTTTTTTTCTTTTTAACTTTTGATTTTTCTTATTTCTTTTATTATATTTTTATTTTTTATTTTTTAATATTTTTAATACACTTTAAAACTTTTTAAAAACTTTCAAAATATTGTACAAATTATTAAAATACCTAAAATTGCCAAGAAACAATTGAAATTCAAACAAGTTTTTGGCAGATTAATTGCAAAATCATTATTATAAACAACTGAAGAAGTATCTACAGTAAGAAGTGATGTCTCGACATCTGTTAGAAGAGTAGCCAAAACTTCTAAGAATATTGAAGTAGCTGGTTCTACTAAAAATTTTTTTGAAAAAGTTGAAAGAATTGTGCATCCTCCTAAAGGTTATAAAATTTCTGTAAATATAACTTTTATATTTAATTTATATAAATAACTTTAAAATTTTTATTTATTCTTTTATATAATTTAGAAAATCTTCTTTTAAAAATTTTTGATAAGCTTACTGAATTATCTGAAAAAGTTGATAAAATCGAAAGACATCTAAATGAATTAAATGATAAAATTAATGAATTATATAATTTGTTACCAGAATCAGATTTTATCAAAATATTTGAAATAATTTTTATAATCTTTGCAAATATTTGCAATTATTTAAAATAATAATATTTTTTTTTGAATCTTTAGCAATCAGTTAAAACAATTGCAAAAAATGTAATTGAATATTTGATTTATTCTTCTAAAGAAGAACTAAAAGAGGCAACAGAAGTTTGAATATCTGAAAATTATCGAGAATATTATACTTCAATATTAGATAAAGTGTGAAAAACATATTATAATAAAAACATTGCAGAGCTAGTAAATATCCTTTAGTAATATTTGAATTAATGTGAATATTATTGAAAATTAGAAAACTATTTTAAAAAAATTTGAAATGTTTTAAAAATTTTGAAAACTAAAAATAATTTTTTTTTGATATAATAAATTTAACTTTTGAAACAGCACAAATTAGTATGAAGTGGCCTAACTACTCATATTAAAGATGCAATGTTTGTAGTATATGGCAAAAGCCAGTTAGATTTGATTAATATGAATGCACCTTTTTAAAAAGTTGCTATTTGGAAAGCTTCTACAAAAACTAAATAATATTATAGAAAGTTTTTTGATAAAATTAATATTCATGATCCAAATTTAGATATATATATGCAAAAAATTTTATCTAAGATTTGGGCTTCAAACTCACCATCTAATAATAAAGTTGCATATGCTATAAGCATATGCTAAATAATGTTAAATTTATATTATGAACAATTAATAATGTCTGAAGACATTGTTAAAAATCAGCTAAAGAAAAACCTAATAAGATATTCTATAAGAATTAATATTTCTATAAAATTTAAATAACCTTAAAATATTTCGAATAGTTGTGCAATTATGTGCAAATATTTGAATAGTTATAATATTTTTTAAATTTATTTAAAATTTTTTAATTATTTGAATAATTTCTATTAAATAAATAAAATAAAAGATTAGTTAGAAAAGAATCTAGGTTTTGTACCACTTTCTGATAATAATTCAATATCAAGTGAAGATGAAGAAGAAGTTAGCAAAGTAAGTATTAATTATTTAATTTATAATTAGAATATCTTTTATTAAT
>CAJVQA010003030.1:0-20449 GCA_910591915.1 Cetraspora pellucida
TTTATTATTTATTTATTTATTATTTATTTATTTATTATTTATTTATTTATTATTTATTTATTTATTATTTATTTATTGAGAAGTATATATATAAAAAAAAATTTACTATTAGCTAAAACTTGATTTTTTTTAAAATTATTAGTTTAACAATCAAGTTTATTTTAAATTTACTTTTTAATTTTATTTACTTTTTTTTTTTTAAATTTTCTACTGCATGGTTACTAGTGGGCTGCAGCTGATGGCTGTTTTATTAGTTCATATTTTAAGTTTACAGGACCTTCTATCAGGTCTTCATCTACATTTTACATTATTTGAATACATTTATAGAACTATCTATATACTAATTTTTGTGTTCCTATTACTCTGAAATTTTATTAGGATTATTCCTAATTCGAGATTTCTTTGTTCTATTATTATCCTTAGTCTCCTAATCATCACAGCCTTCTTATGTCAGATCTGTCACCATTTAAGGATCTAGGTACTAAAAATCTTTCTTATTTTCGTAATATGCTATTTGGTATAGTTAATCTGCAATTATAGTTCTAATACAGTTTACATCTCCTGTTGGACTTAAACCAGCAACCTTGTGATTGGTGATCTGAGAGCATAATCACTTTGTTATTAATCTGCAGGTCAACTTTATTTACTTTTTAAAAACACAAAAACTCAAACTTATTTTATGCTAAATTAGAATAAACTGAACTCTATTATTTATATTGAGTTCAGTACAAGTCTAATACTACAACTAATAAAACTATCACTATAAAAAAAATTTAACATATTTTTTATTCTAAATTTTTGGTTTAGGACAAGTAATGTTACAGAAAAATAAATTAATATAGAGTGCAATTTCTTTATATAATTCTTGTTGTTTCTTTTGAGAAAATGGTTTAATATCAATTATAGGAAGTAGAGAATTAGCATTAAAAGAAAAAAAATGAACTGTAAAACTTTCATAATTATCTTAAAGATCATTTTTAAAAAAAATGATTTCAGAATATTGTGAAATAAAATAAAAATAATAATACTTTTGAATATGAGATAATTTTTTGAATGCTTAAAAGTAATTTTTAAAATTATAATATTAAAAGTCTTCTTTATTAAAATAATGTTGAGTAATATTAAAATTAATCTTTATAGAGTAATTAACAATTGAGACTACATCTTCTATAATATTGACTTTGCTTTTTCAATAGAGAATTTTGATTAAATCAAAACAACTATTACATATAAATTTTGTGTATTCTAAAATCATAAAATTTAACTCAACTTCATTATACACATTGTGGTCTATTAATTATAAATAAAAAAAATAATGAAAAGTTATTCTTATTCTGACTTATACAATTATTGCATATAATAGCTAACTTTTTTTTCTTATGATTATATTTAAAAATTACATGCAAGACTAAGCTTAGAATGCAATTTATACCTTTATCTTGCTTATTATTATTGGGCATTTCAGCTTTATCAATAACATAATTTGTTTGTTATATATATAAAAAATTACTAATGTTATAAACATTAAATAAATGTATTTTCTATAAACTTTTAAAATACAAAGCATCTATTTGTTGTGATAAATAAGAGATTTGCATGTTTTGAGTCTAATTATATGCAATATGAGTACTACTGCTAAAGCTTTTAAATAATATTTGAGAAACAACTACATTTGGATTATATTTGCCATCTTTAACTGCATTTATAATATTAGCATTATAGTAGTCATATTCTTTTTGTACTCTATTTAAGTAATTTAAATAACTATTAGTAAGCTTTAATTTTTTTTATATTGTATAATATATCTAATATTTATTTTTATAATTTTATATGTTTTATATAAATCAGTTTTCAAAAGATATAAATTGAAGTGATGGCATTAATAATTTCCAAATATTAGCAAAAGTTGATTTAGCCAAAATATGAGCATTTTTATTATACTTATCTTTACAAGTCTGTATATAATTACAATATACTGATGCATAACTAAAACTTGTCAAAAGAAATATAGTTGGCATAGTAACTTTGTTATAATAATGTCTAGATAAGGGCAAACCATACATGTTAGAATAGTTTTTTAAAAACATAAATATGTCATATGCCAAATTATAATTAATCTCAATATGATTTATATTTTTTTAAGCTTTTTTGATATTGCTATGTATATGTTCTTCAAGATTGTGCTTTTGCAAATATTGTTTAATATTATTTAAATATATATAACTAACTCTAACAAGATTTAAATATGTATTAAGACATATTGGAATATTATAATTATAATAATAACTAAAATGTAAATTTTTTCTATCATTGTTAGTAACCTTATTTATATTTTTATTTTTTTGAAAAGCTAGAAGTTGCCTCTTAATAACTATATTATACAGATCAAATTCGAAATTCTCACCTTTATAGAAAAGTCACTCTTTTTTAAAACAGAGAAAAAAACTCTTTTTTACTAAACCTGTCTTCTACAAACCCTATAAATGCAGTGGCCACCTTATTAAAAAAAACAACTGTAGTAGTTGATAAGGAAGATAATGTAAGTGGGCAGACAAGAAAACCTATTTATATAGAAAACCAAGCAAATAGCAGTTAGACTTAATGCACAGAGCAGACTATGAAACTCTTTACAGCTGTTAGAACCAAGCTTCAAATAGTAAGCACTCTAGTAGAAGACAAATACTCATTTTTAAAAACTACTCTATCATATAACTCTGAGAATTATAATACAAATTTTAAAAAAATTAATCACAAACCCTTACATACCTACAATTCTGAAGCCTGCTACAACAAATTTCTTGTATACTTCAACCCATCTCTAATTTCACAAGACCAAACTATTGGTTCCTTCTTTAAATATCTTCAACAATATAATCTTATACTTTATGCTATTTTTTTTACTAATGCTAACATTAACAAAGCCTATATCTATCTATCTTCTGAACTGCACTTATTACCAAAACATACTTTCATTAACCAAAAGCTTCTATACTAGTACCTTAATACCTTTCTTAAGTCTCAAACACATGAAACACTTAATCTTAATGTTGCTATCTACAATATTTAAGATTTTAATAATATAGAAAAAAAACTTCTATTAGAAGAATATTGTTTTCAAAACAACTTACAAATAATGTGCCTAACTAAAACCAAAATAGCAAAGACTAAAAACAAAAATTCTATAACAACTAATATTTTATATACTACTGATTAAACAGTTCAATATTTAAAGAAAATACATGCATCCTAATTCATAATAATCTGCAACTACATATTTACAATATACTTAATTACCCAGGAGGAGTTATTGCAATAGATTTGATTTTCAAACATAATTATAAGTTCAGAATCATCTCAATTTACCTTTCATCTACCAACAACCTAACATGATAGCAAATACAATCAACTATTATTACATGAATACAACAAGCCTTATAGCAATAATTACATATTATTGTTCTCAGTGATTTTAACTTAGTTACTCTAACCACTATCTCTAATGCAACTAAATATCAACTTCTTAACTATCTTCATAGTACAAATATATATAACCTGGCTAGCCATACTAACAACACTAATGTTACTTGGCAGAGTAGTAGATATCAAAGCAGAATCGACTACATATAGACCAGTGAACATACAATCACTTTACTTAACAAATTTTATCTAGATAATTCATCCAAAGCTACTAATAGTAACTACTAAATTCTGATATTACAATGGACCTTTCTCTTTGCACTTAAATTCAGACAGAAAAGCAAATACAAAAGAAGAACTTTTAACTATTAAGCAATAACAAAAAAAAAATAGAAAGAATTTACTAATCAAATTGTCACTAATATGCAAAGCAACAACATTAACTCACTTATACTAAAAACAGACATATTAGAATAACTTTGGCACAAAATATATACATCTGTTATAAATACTGCTCTTTAACATATATTTAACAAAAAATATACTATAAAACACTCTTTTCATACCTTTTTATCCAAAGTAACAGCTCTTTATAAGGACCTTAAACAAATTGGTAGCATTATTAACAACATTAAAAACTTATTCAAACACCACTAACCAACCACTAATACTATTATTGACCAAATTCATAATATTAACCAAAAACATGATTTTGATATATCAAACCCTTCTTCAAACTCTTAATCATTATCACAATAGATCTTTCAAATGAAACAATCATGAAAAGCTATATATTATGTTTGAAGCTTAGAAATAGAGGCCTGCATTGGGTCTTGCAGCCCAGCCCAGCCCAGCCTGAAGCAAAATTTTATAATTGTGAGCCGAGCTGAGCCGAAAAATTTGCAAAACTTTATAATTGCAGGCTAGTGTGGGCCTAAAAATTTGTAAAATTATATAAAAAATTTTTGCAGGCTGGGCTAAAGAAAAAATTTAATATATATGGGCCAGGCCAGGCCAACAAAAAAACAATAACACTAAATATGGGCCAGGCTGAGCTAAAAAAAAATTTTATCCCTAATTGCAGACTAAGCTGGGCCTCAAAAATAGGCAATTTGCAAGTCTCTACTTAGAAAACTCTCAACATCTTCATTAACATATTAACCAAGCAATTAATTACAGATATAAATAACTACTAACTCAATCAACTAAAATGATTAATAGCATTTTTAATTAATATACTAATTCAGTAATTCTTTATAACATCAAAACAACAAATAAAGTTATAACTAACTCTTCAACTATACTTTTATATATAAAACAACACTTCTACCAATAGACAAAACACCAATCTTATCAAATCAAGACATTTAACTTGCATTAAGTTAATGAATATCAACCTATAACCTCTATTAATATGAACTAGTATGCCCCATTTTTACAACCAATTACTACAAAGAAAGTTTTACATACTGTTAAACAACTGCTCAATAACAAAGCATATAGACTTCTTGAAATAAGTTATAAAATGCTTAAACACTATAGACTACACATGCTATACACAATTACATATTTACTTAACAAATGTTTTAACATAAACAATATTTCTAAACAATGAAAAAATAGTAAAATTTATCTAATATCAAAAAAGCTAAACTTTGATGAAAACCTTAATAAAACATATCCTATCAGCTTGATAAAATATACCAAAAAACTATATACAAAAATACTAACAAACAAACTCTTATCTATTCTATCAAAGCACCTAATACTCAATCCTTACAACTATGTTGCATTGCTTGGCAACAGCATAAATACTCCTATATATATACTTAACAACTTTATTAAAAATGCAACATGTAACAAAAAACCATTTTGGCTTTTATCACAAGATATGAGCAAAGCTTATAACTTTGTTAACATTGCTTTTCTAGAAAAAGCCTTATATAGAATCAAACTTTCTCTATTTATTGTTCATATAATTATCAACTTACTATCTTTATGTATTAACCAAGTTATTACCAACTTTAGTCTAATATCTATATATGCAATAAAAGATGAAATCGACCAAAAAGAAACTATTATCCCTCTTCTATGAAAAATATATTATGACCCACTAATCTATCATATTCACACAAAATTCAAAGAATATACTACTGCCTCAACAAGACTAATCTTACTATTTCCTTTTAAACATTAACAAATACAAGTCTAATACCTCTATTCTCATCTATATGGATAATATACTGTAGATTGCAGACTCTCAATAACAACTCCAAAACATTTTTAACACAGCTTCAAAATTCTATCAGATGGCAAACATCAAAGTTAATACAAACAAATCTATCTTAATATTTAACACAAAACTTATATTTATATTCAACTTTATAAATACTACTATACAAATACAGCCTTATAATATATCTTTAAAGTTTTTAAAATGCTGGTATATAGCAACTAATACATAATTCATCATATTCAAAATAATTATACAAAAAAATATTAGAATTAACTAACATTATATAAACTAAACAAATAACAGACAAACAAACTAGTTATGTTATCAATAATATAATTATACTCATCTTTAAATATTGAATATATAATATAGTTATATCTTACAATATATATAACAAGATTTTGTCAAAATATCTTACTGTAGCCAAACACAAATCCAAACTCCTAATCACTACTTCCAATAGTAGAATGCTTAATCACAACATATATAAAACAAAAATATATAAAATATACAGCTATAACATCATATTAGCAACTTTCTTCTTTGACTTAACAAAACAGACCTACTTGGAGTTACTACTCAAATAAGACTACAAAGACTCCAAAACAACTTTTGGTCAACTACTAACATCCTTTAACACCCCAACTCTTCTATAGATAGAGCCAATAAACATATTACAACATTTCAAATAATTCAACTTCTTAGACATATGCAGCTTACAATCTCTGCATATTCAATACAACCTTATATACTAACATACCTATATATTTCAATCAAAACTCTTTTACATACACATTCTAACTATAACAACTTCAAAAAACAGTTACTTAACAAACACATTTTATACCTTGAATAACTTACATCATTCGATAACTTTATACTTCTGAATTGAACACACATCTTATCTAAACTTAGACAAATTTCTATTGGATGAAAATCTAAATAATTTACTATACTAGAAAACAAAATTATTACAAACAACCATACTAAACAAATAGACTTATCACTAACCCTTTTTAACTCTAATTCCTTGTCATTCATAACAGGCTACTATAGCTCTAAATCTAAACTATAGCTAATTACTTTTGACTATAACTATCAAGAAATAATTATTAGAAAAGCATGCAAATACAATACTAATAATAATACTATTTCAATTACATACTAGATAACCAAACATAATCCCTCCTATATCAGCCTTTACCTACTTCCAACTATTAATTATATATGATGCACAAGATGCATACACAACTCAAACAAAATTCAAAACTATTGCACTTTTAGCATCTAAGCTAATTCTGCAACAAAATTTTATAATGAAAAAAAATACAACAATATAAAAGAACTTAACTTAAATGCAAACTACCTAGACCTTATTTATTCTATTGCTTTACAATCACCCCTATTAATCCCACTATTACCTACTATTATACTTACTAATACATCTATATTTAATCTATTTAAAGTTATTTTTTTTTATTAAACTTTAGAAAATTGCTAACCTCAATAAGAGAAATACTAATTTCATATTCTATACAGATGAATCAGTTACTAATCTTACTACTTACAAATGCTCTATGAACATTAGATAGATACAAATTTACAATAATACAATATTTCAATCATATTCTTCTTGTATTAAACTCTGATTATTATCTTACAAAGCAAAACTTATGACAATACTATCTGCTATTTGTATATGCTTATGCAATAGCAATATACAAATTTATACAAACTTCCAATCAATCATTGCAAAATTTAGCAAAATTACTAGTTATCTAATTCTAATATATAAATAATACTCTTATTTATATTGGCCTATTTGGCATTTACTACTTAACCTATTTCAATCTTATCAATATACAGTTACTTTTCACAAAGTATCTGCATATAGTAACAATATATTTAACAATGAAGCTAATAAGCTAGCAACAAACCACAACTTTACTGCATATCTTGACTTTATATATAACAATCTATATAACATCTTATATACTTTAAAATATAGAAAATACATAATTGAACAACTTACTAGATAAGCTATTAAAAACATCTGTAATGCATATATAATTGTCATGTGATTATCTCAACACCATATGAGCAATTTTATTATATTATCATCACAAATTAACTAGAATGCAATATGGTTATATCTTAACAACAATACTAAATAAACAAATAACTATACCAACTTCTCACTTAATCAAAGCAAATCACTCAAGATCAAAATACTACTTAATATTCTATCAACACTACACTATCTTTATGAACTATATTCAGACAGCTTTTAGCACAACAACTGCATTACTTGTCAAGTACCAGAACATCTACTGTATTGGCTACTTTGTTCTAATCCAACAAATCTTATTAGTATTATTATAAAAACAATTTCTGAAATTATTAACAATAACTCATTATTAGATATTACACAATCACAATTACAACAATCATATCATTTACTAATCTAATATAATAGCCTATTAGTCAACAATGCTTATTGAGAACAAAGCAATATATATATAACACTACAAGAATATGTACCAACAGACCTAATTATTACAATCAGATCCTATACCACATTTTATCAAATTGCAATTTTAATAACTACCAAACTGCTTACCAAGCTACTTATCAAAATATTATAAAAAATATATGATCATATATAAAAACCATATGTTACTAAATTAACACAATGGAAACAAGACAACAATATTACACTAAATAACAGATTTACAATTCTCAGAAGATTCTATAACTACTTTAATCAACATCATAACTTACACTATACAGTCTGCCAACTGAGTGGTCTGTCTAATCAACTTTATACAGAAGATAATAACTGCCTACTACTAGGAAATACACTTTATAAAATTAACCTTTGGTCTGTACACTGGATATTATATAGCTACCTTACAAACAATATCTTATATTATCAAATCTAGTTAAGTTTTAACCACTCTAGTAGGTTTAGATTGCAGATAAATTAAATAAAAATCTGTCTATAGTCTGAGTTTCATTCTTGTAATATATTTGTAATTAGAATAAGTTTGTAATTTATATTCAGAAAAGCCCCTAGAGGCTTCTTTAACAAATCAATAAAGATATAAGCAAAACCTCACCTTTAAAAATATTAATAATAATAATAATAAAAAATAAAGACTAAAATGCTATAGATTAATAGATTGCAAGAATAACAACTAGTATAATACCTTTAAGTAAACTACTTAAATAAACAATCAAAAATTGTATATATAATTAGTTGTATATTTATTTTTGTACAAGTTATATATAATGTATAATTAAAAACACAATAAAGACCTTTATTACTATTATCATCAACCTTAATAATAACAATAAAAATAAAATAAAAATCTATTTTATAACAATACATATTTTCTACCAATATGAAAATTTTAATTGTAATTTTTTTATTGTTTTTTTTTGTCTATATTTGAATATAAAGTACAATATAAGAATCAGATAAATATTTTTGTAATTTAAATTTATTTTTGACTCAGTAAAAAGAACTTTCTTAATTTGTTGTAATTTTACTAATAAAGATATGAGCAAAACCTCACCTTAACACCAGAAAAAAAATTTATTGTGATTTTTTGTAATTTATCAAGCCATTTTCTTTTTTGTTTAGTGCTAAATTATTGATATATTTTTTTGACTAAGTTGTCAAAGTTTGTTGTGAAATAAACCAAGTATATACTATGATATATATTAGTATATGTATTTTAGTATGACGTATAGATGATGAAGTGATTTGATGCAAACCTATATGTCTATTCGAATCTGAGGTACGACATATACGAAGAATCATCAAACTTGTTCTTGACATGCTTCGACCCGCCACCCAAAAAAGTTTCGAACACCACGTGACAAATATATCGAACACTAAAAATTCATGTAACAAAAAAATACAAACAAAAAGATTTAGACATAACGATAAGTAATAAATTAATCATTGTATTTATTTCGAATAACTCAATAAACGTAATATTTATTATAGCCAGAAAGTATTAAGATTCCGGTTTTTCTAAATATTTGGAATATTCCATTGCCTTTTAAAATGATTATGATCCTCCAATTTATGCAATAACAAAGTTTTTATTTCATACTTCTTCAATAATTTTTTGCTGTTGCGTCCTGGATTCAAATAAATAATCAGAGTTATAATTTTCGGAAAGAGCATTAAAAATAAGTTTTCTGGTGCAATTGCATTTTCTTGATTAATTTTTGATTTTATTTCGATTTTCATTCTTTTTTCATTTATTGTTAGTCGAAATTGGTTACGGTAATTAACATATATTGTTAGAATAGTGTGTTTATTGAATCTTTTCGCTTTAAAGAATTGAAGAAAAACAATCACTTACTAAATCAATTATGTTAATATTATAAATATAATTATATGATCTAATCATGATGAATTGACAAATATCACACCATTTTCGAACTTCTTTGGGTGGCGATTTTACCCCAGTATATACTTCCAACATTTCATCAATCGCATTATTTTCAACAACTTACACCATAAACTGGTCTTCTTGAGTCGATACTTTGAATACGTAACATCAACTGGGAAATTAAAAGTTTCGATTCACATTTAACATTCGAACATATCTGCGCAACACAATTTGCTACGAATAGATTAACGCATGTTAAACAATTAAAACAAGACTTTTCACATAGAATAACAAGTGCACAAGTTCATCCAATTTTAGCACCATCGGAATGTTTTAACCTATTTTTCGAAATGAATCAACAAAATCCAAGCTTACATTCTTGCGAGGAAGTATTTTTTGAAAATTTAAACCTTTTGGAAAGTAAAAGTGAATCAAAAAAATATATATTTTTGAGATACAATATCAAATATATAGTATTGTAGATTCTTTGCAATTAATTTAAATCTTTGTACCTTTTTTAATAAAAAAAGATTATGGCATACAATATTATACGCGAGTATATGAAGAGCTGCTAACAGTAGAGGGACTGGTGATCACGGGATCCTATAACTAAAAATTTTTTTAATGATTTTATATGTTTAATCATTTCGGTAAAAGCGAATTCATTAATATCATTAGAATAAACCTTTAACGTTTTCAACTTATGACAAGAATTTAAGATTAAAATAATTTGAGAACTTGAAGAAGATTGAAGGTCCAAATGATGAATATTTGGACAATTTAAGGCGATGGAAGTTATGATTTCTGACATATCACCCAACATCGAACATTTAAAATGCAAAAGATTTTTTGCCGCTGCTTCAATTATTTTGACGATGAAAGGAACAAAAAATTGACGATTATGATCGTAATTAATAATTATAAGATTTTGTAAATTTGGAAATATTGGTTTCCAAGGATTTGATGAAAAATCACGAGTTCCCATGCAATTTCGAATTTCTAATGCCTTTAAATTATAACATGATTCCCATGAATCAATCGTATTCAAATTAACACGATGTAGCTCAAGTTTCTTTAAAGAATTTGATTGACTCGGTAAAGATTTAAAAATAATCGAACAATAATCATCATTAGACGTATAAAGAAGTTTAAGATGTTGTAAATATTTCTGTTTTTGAATAAGACTCGCTAATGCTAAAGATTTTGTTTTACAATTTACACATTCAGCACTAATAAGCTGAAGATGATCAGTAATCTTCTCCATGAAAGACGTTTCATCTTTCCATGAAGATATATGAAGCTTCCTGAACCTTTTTAAATTTGGAGCATTCTGATTTATGGCCAGTGTTCGAGCACTTTCATTAAGATGAATGAAAGAAATTTTTTCAGCCTGCTCTAAGAAGTAGGCAACAAATATTTCCTTTAAAAAGTCTATATGATTTTTGTTTCCGGAATTATTAATCCAGATTTTTGACATATCATTAATAAGTTTTAAGTCTAAAGTTTTTAGGAAAAAGGGATAATCAAATATTGGAGTTTTTTCATTCGGTAAGGGTATATTTTCATCCTTTAAGCACTTTATTTGTTCTTCAGGAAGACAACGTAAATAAGATGTAACAAGAGGTAATAAAGATTTCTCCGAAGGATTTGGGGATCTCCAAAGTATTGGAACTCCGGTCCTACACCATATTCTATTGACAAGAATACATGAGAATAAATGATGAGAATCAATAATATTTTCAAGAATTTCTTTCAATAATTCAATATACAACAAATTAATCGCCATATTTAATGGGTTATCTAGTGGGGAAACGCACATTTTATGAATTATTATTTATATTAAATTCTAATTATACAGGTGATTTGTAGATTTTCGCATCGAGGTTTATTTTACAATCACATGGTTTTATAGAATACGGAAATTTTAAAATAAGCCTATTATCATTATAAGTAGATTATGGAGTACATTGTACATCATGCACAACATCGTTAAATAACCAACTAAACTGGTTTTGAATTAAAATGCCTATAAAAACCACGGCACCAAACCTGTTCGTGATAAAAATATTTATTTTTATGTCACGTTTTTCAGGTTTTTGGCGTCAAAAAACTTTTTGAATTATTTGATATTGTTTTTTTTCAAATATATACATATATATAAGGGAGGGTAGGGTATTATGACGCACTGAAGAGTTGCTTATCGTTAGATAAAAATTTTTAGGAATAGCGTATTTATTTATTTATTTATTGAAATAGATTACTCTGTGCTGCCAATACAAAAAAAACGACTTTAAAAAAATATATATTTGAGCTTTCAAAATCTACTCAAAAAATGCTATGTTTTTTACATTTGGGGCGCACTATGTTCACTATGTGTTTGTATTATATTATTGCATCCTTCTTCCTGACATTACCATAAGGAAATATATTATAAAAATTAAAAGAAACTTGATACTGTCATAAGTAATGTCGACTTTTATTTATATCTTGTGGTTTAGCAATTAAAACCAAATATATATATATATTATTTGATTCGTCTCAGTAAGATGAATCGAATGATACTAAAATTACTCGATTCTGATCAAAAAATAAGAGTGCATCACAATACCCACATGCGTCATAATACTCTACCCTTATGTTAAGTATAACATGTTACTGTTAACGTTAATATTAATGGCGATGCCATAACGATAATTACCAACACTTACCTATGGTAAAGTATAAAAATTATCCTTTGGATAATTTTGGTACTAAAAAAGTTAAAACTCATATATTGGAAATACTATTTGTTCTTTAGGTCTAACTATTTCTATCTTTTCTCGACTTGGGAACCTTATTTTTGATGAAATAATAATCTGCATTGACTTGATCGTTCTGATACTGATTAAACGATGGAATGGCCGATGTAAATCTTTAAATTTGTCGATCACGTTATACAAAAGTTGAACAAGTTTGGACAAGTTTGAACTCGGACGAGACCAAAACAAGATTTTGGATAAACCGCTTAATTCATACGAAAGTTGGTTTGTTTTTTAATACTAAATCACGGATGAATTTCGTTTGTCCTACGTTACTCACAATATATCATATGTGTTATCAATAATTATAGAATTCTTCTCACAGTCGGGCGCAAGATTCTTTTCCCAGGGATCTCAGAGACATTCTTGAAGGTATACTGTATTTTTCAACATTACATTGAAAATGGTTTCATATAAGCCATATATCGAAACAAATTTTATTACTTTCAATTATTTTGCATTATAATCATTCTTGTTGACCAAAAAGTCATCACCCCGGAAATTAATTATTCTCCGATGGAAGTTATGATGAAAATATATAGTAAAGCAATGAATGGCTCTAAATATTGCATAAAAACAAATGGAGAAACAATGAACAAGATATTATATTTATCAAGAATATGTTTATATGTATTCTTGACAGCCCAGAGAAGTGGAAACACTGAGACCAAAGAATTTTGCTTGCGAGTCAAGCACGTGAAGATTTTAGAGTATGTATAAATGGCACTCCTCCATTGATGCACATGTGCAGCCTTCATATATAATTTCCCAGTTCTCATTTTGTGATACTTTAATACTATATATATTATCTTGGTTCTTTTTGTATAAAATAAAATTTTATTTCACATTTGATTTGTGTGATGTTTACTTGCAGTTTAATCAGCCTAATTGTCTAATTGATAATCTGTAAAACTAGATTTTGAGACATAGGTGGCGTTCAATTATTGTACATGCGTATTAAATGCTAAAAATAAAACTGGCGCTAGCCAAGCATGGACAAATTATAATGTAAATAATTCTTTCATAGTGATTAAAGATTATAATTAAGTCATTATTATCTAAACAAATTTGAATTGATTAGTGTAAAAAAAATATTCTTTCAATTGGTCAACCATCTTACAAATCACTGTTAACCACAAACTAAAATAGCTTTGAAACAATCGAGGGTCAAAAAATTGGTTTATCAATGATCATGAACAAAGAACGGATCAAAGGGGTTTGTTTTTAATTCCTTGATTATTTAGATCTAAGTACCTGTATCACTTTAATTAGCTGTATCACTTATCTTTGAGTGTATTTTTTTCATAATTTATGCGCAATGATATTGTTTACTTCTAACAATAGTTATTGTCTTATATTAGCAGTTATTCTTTATATACTAACTATTTTAATCTGGATTTTCCTATATATGTATTTAACATAATTACTTTTCAAGAGTACATTATTTACCATAATAAGGACATTTTACCATGATCAGTAAGATCATTTTGTTAACTTCGTTCCTAATATTTGTACATTCACATCAATTGGGCTACTCTGTCTTTTGATCTTGTATACCATCTGTACTAATTATTAACATACAATACGTTTTACTCAAAAGTTGGTTTTATATTAATTATCTTGCCATTGACTCATTGACAAATTTTTAATTTAAATAGAAATTTTTTTTAAAACATCCTAAAAAGTTATTGATTGTAAATTATTTTAGATACTGGCAGATTCAGTATTTGAAGTAGACTAAATGATAATTAAATATATCATGTAAATAATCTGAATGAAGTAAATTAGTCCTTCTCGATTCTAATAATTAATTCTCAATTAAGGCCATGTGAAATATCTATCACCTGTTAAATTATAAATTAATAATTAGATAAAATTTATGTTTTACAAATTATTTTTCAATCTGACTTACCAAAATCACCTAACCCAGGTATAATATACTTCTTCTCATTTAATCCTTGATCAATAAATGCAGTTATAATCTTGAGTTTTGAAAACTTTGAAATGACTGCTTGGATTCCTTCAGGTGCTGCAATTAAATTCAAAAACAATATTTTGTCTTCTTTAACTCCGTAAGATATCAACACTTCTATAGCTTTTATTGCTGATCCACCAGTCGCTTTATGAATTTTAAAAATGTAAATTAATAATGTTTCTTTAAAAATTAAATATTTTAATAACGGTTACTTACCAAGCATTGGATCTAACAACAACACATATCTATTTTCTATACCTGGGGGCAATTTTGCATAATAAAGCTAATGTAAAAAATATAATATATAAAGAACGTTATTATTTGTTAATAATGTAAAAAAGAAAATAATTCGTTCATCACCTTAGGTTGCGCGGTTTCTTCATCACGCTGGATCAAAATCTTCCCAATTCGTACGCTCCTAGACCATTCATATCATAAAAAGAGTCAATAAGTTTTTGATTTTACGATTATTATTATTATTTTATTTCTTATTACTCCAAATTAAACAAACCTGCAACAATCACGCAACCCGTGTTCCATTGCTTCTCCGGCTCTCATAATAGACACACCACATATTTTACCCTTGAACGAAACGCCATTGAATTCGCATCCTAATTTGATCAAATTATATTATATTTTAAACCATGAAGAATTGAGTTGGTAATTTTATCAAAAATATATATATATAATATTGATATACCTGTTGGTGTAATAACTGTCTTTTCAACTACGGGTAAATGATTTAACCCTATTTGCCAAAAAAATATCATTTCAGAAATAGTATAATAAAGTTTAAACCATAAATTATTAACTCTAAACCTTCTTCAACAAGGAGCCTAATGATTCTATCAGAATAAAAGATAAAGTCTCCACGATTAGTGTCTTTATCTCGGATTATGGTCAACAAAGCTTCGAGTTGGTTTGTTCGCGGAAGGCATATTACATTCGAAGGGGGTGAATACGTACAATTGTTTGTAGACTATATAATAATTACTCTGTAAAATAATATTATTTAATGAATGAAATATTTACATATTTGATTTTTGAATAATAACTTACCATTTTGTTAAGCAATCAAAAAAAAGAGTGAAATCTTGCAATGTCCTGAATTTCAAAGATTTATATCATCAGTAATGTGGTCCATTTCACATGTTGTCCGACTTCAAATTAGGCGAGTTACATAAGAACCTTAATGAAATAGCGTGATTTAAGAAAATCGCACAAATAATGTTGGAAGCTTGAAATAATCATTCCACGAATTTTATTTAACCTTTTTTTATCAATTTTTTATTTATTTAGGTGTTTAAAAGAAAATAATCATCAATTTCGGAGAGGCTGTTTTGGACTAACCGAACCGATGACTGCATATAATAATCTTTATTACGGTTAAAACCAAATTAATAAGTATTACGTCTGTATTTAAAAAAAATACATAGATGATGCTAAAAATATTAAATACGTATAATTAGTAATAACTAAATTTAGAATAAATTAACACCGTATAAAGTTAATTTTTGTTTTCATACCGATACCAATTTTTTAATTGTGTTTAAAAAAATTTATTTTCAAAGTCGACCCCTTGGGGATCTTGGGTTTATTAGATTTTTGAGTCACCGAAACCTTCAGGGACTTCGCATGTTTAGTACACTAACGAGGGTACATATAGCCATACATACGTACTACTTTAGTCATAGTCTATTTAAGGGGTTTACTCTAAAGTCGCAGATTAGACTATCAAATGGGTCAGCCCGTACAGTTAGGCGACATCCACAATTTACGTTAAAATTGTTATCGTTATAGGGATCTTAAAGGTAATACAAACATAATACTACGTATATGACATTACCCAAATTATTATACGTACTAGTTTAACGTAAATTGTGAATATCGCCTAACCAAAATTCCAATATATATAACAAGTAAATGTTACAACTCATACAGGGGGATCCCCAAAATTCCGGGTCGGAATACTTCGGAATCATGATCGGCAGGGCCGGAATTAACTAATTTTGCCCAAGATCACTAAAAGGTTTACTAATGAAACCATAGCTCACTCATTAAGTAAAGCTGCCCAGCTGATAATTTTGGCCTAGAAATGGTTAAAATATATTACTAAATGCCGGGCTAAATCCGATGGTTCCGACCCGGAATTTTTGGGATCCCCTGTATGTAATTGGGTCCCGCCGGGCCGGGCCGGGCCAAAAAATCTGCAAAATTTACAGCTGTTTTCATAAATCCTGGGACATCTAACAAAAACTTGACCGACCGAATATTTGCCCGATCCAAAATAAATCCCTCTCGCCTGTGATCAATCGCAAATTAAATTATTTATATTGGATTCAATTGTGATGGATATAATCCCTCACCAGTTTTAATATATGTGTAACATTGACGGTCTCTACTGTTTTGCCGGTTCGATAAGTTTTGATTCGGCAGTGATAAACTTCTGATTCGAATGTGATTAATAACAAATAAGCAATTTTTTAAAACATAGAGATAGTATTTTGAATGATACTATTATGTTAACACATTTAAGTTGTCGTTTGAACGCTTGTACAGTGTGTTTGGTGTGTTTAGTCTGTACGGAAACTTATGGCGAAGATTGTTCTTGTCAACCCAAGGATCTTAATAAAAAAAAAACATAAAAAAGGGTTTGAATATAAGATAAGCTTTCATAATAAATATATTACACGAACAGGCGCTAATAAAAAAAGTTCGATATGATCAAGAATTTATTGAATGGATTAAAAAAAATATGACACAAGTTATAATTCCAGACAATCAAGATTTTATTAATCTTTGCCAAAATTGTGTAGAGAGTTATAATAAATGAAATCAAAGTAAAAAGTTTATATATTATTTCAAAAATTTAATTTATAACAATAATCATAAAATATAGATTAAAAAGAAAATTAGCATGAATTAAACAAAAGTATTGAAATGATAGATTTAACAGCTAAAAAGCTTTTAGCTTATTCATCTATAACAAATATTTTAAAAATACCTGACTTATCTGAAATAATTATAATTGAATCTAATATACTTGATTTGTCTAAAGCAATAGAGATGAATTAAAATATTTGATTTACCTGAAGCAATAAAAGCTGAATTTGCAGCAATCAAATTTCATATAACATTCAATGTAACAGTAATGGAATCTAATATAACATCAAATGTAAAAGCAACTAAATCTAATATATTATCCAACACAATAACAGCCTTTGAGGAGGGGCTGAATGGAACCAACCAGGCCGCCGGAATTTTCAGGTTCTGGAGGAAAAGGTTACATGTCGGCAAACATGTAAACCAAAGATGTATGTTTATGACTTGCCTTTCTGGGCTATCTGGTTTGGGAGTTTGGTGGAACTTAAATTGAATACCAAAGTAGTAGGGATATGTTGTGAAGTCAGTACCAGGGTTGGGGTGAATTCTACAAGGGCATAGCAGTTTAATAATATGCCCTGACCGCCAGTGTTGGTCTCAGCCATAGCGATACTAGGTCAGTTATAAAAATGGGATACAGAAGATTCTGGAAGGTTTAGTACAAGGTCAAAGGTTCCTCATGTGAATGAACCATTTTAAAGACTTAGTGACTATAGCATATTTGAACCGATATCGACCAGAGCATCTTGGTAGGTGTAGGTAGGTGGGTGAATACAGAAACAGAGTAGTTAAATAAGGAACCTACAAGCAGGTTCCAGGTATGGCAGTTAGTGTAGAACCTTCGGGTGGACTACTTAAATTAGACAATGACTAAAGTTGTATGAGTGACTAGTTGTACACTCTTTCTATGGTTGCCTCCTGTAGTTGTAATGCAACCATTAGCTGAATGTATTATTAATAAAATCCCGGGTTGCAAGTACTTATCTTAATATTTAAAAAAAAAAAAAAAAAAAAAACCAATATTGTATAAGGCTTTAATGCAAACCTATAATAAGACCACAGGTATAGAAGACTAAAAAACTAAAAAAACAGAAGTTCATTTGAAATTCCGAGTAAAAAGATAGCACAAACTTTTAATAATACTGTTGAATTAATAGAAGCTCATGAAACATCTTTATAGAAATTGTTAAATACACTAAATGATAAGATGTATAAAGAAGCATATAACCAACTAGGCCATCAGAATTATCTGAGAAAAAGAAGATATAAACATATCATACTGAGTTATCTAATTTGAAAGTCTGAGAAGTTTGTCAGTTTTGAGTTGCAGTTAGTAGAGAATGATAAAGAAAATATCAAAAAGATGAATATCAAAGTTTGAGTAAACTTTATAAGTATAATAGCAGTTTAATAAATAACTCTAATCACAAATATTAATTTTGGCTATAGTAAAAATTCAAATTAGCAGTAGATAGAAAATATATAGCTTATTTTGTTAGGTTTATCTTGAAGATAAAAATGTTCTAAAGTTGAGATAAAGATCTAAATATAAATGATTTAGTAAAGTTTGTACAAAAGTTTTAAATCAAAAGGTTTAAATAATAAAGATATTAAATATAGCAACTAATAGTAAACCTTTAGATGAACTTTTTAAATAGATAATATAGAAAAGTTATATATATAGTCAGTTGTATACTTATTGTAATGTCTGATAAAAATATTAATAAAATCAAAAGACTAAAAAAGTCATCTTAATATCAAAAAAATAAAATAAAAAAATAAAAAATTTATTGTATATATCTAGTATGTTAATAATATGCATAAGCAGATTTTTTATTAATTATTATATAAGCAATATCTAAAATATCCAAGAAATCTTGCATTAGTTTTGCTTAAGTTTATTTTGTCTTAAATAATTTTTTATATAAAAAAATATTTGTTTAATCTATATAAATAAAATAAGAAGAGGTGTGGCGACCTAGTGAAGTGGTCAAGTTGTCAACCCCCCAAGTGGTAGATTGGGTGTTCAAATCCCATCGACGGTGAAAATTTGGATAATTACCTATGTAATATTCATATTACAGCAACTGTTACTAACAGTTGGGTTAGGATACTTGTAATGATGGTTGCATCAGCATGACTGGCAGGTCATGGGGCATCTGTGCAATGTTGGAGTTACACAGAGGAATGCAAACTGACATATCGGGTGGTGCAAACACTAGATAAGTCCTCATGGCCATGTAAATCCATTGAAATTGGGTAACAAGAAGTCCATTTTGGAAGAACCGAGTAGAAAGGTAGCTGGATCTTCAACGGCCCTACTGTAAAGGCTAGACTGGCAAAATGGATACCTAGGTCTAGTACCTGGTCCTAGTAGTCAGATGGGCAAGAACCTTCAGGTTAGTAGTCTCGGAGGTACCACTAACCAGGCTGCCAGAACGAACTAGAGGAAAAGGATATTGGGCTGACCCGATATACCGATGGACTGGTCGTAGTCCTACATGGGCTATCTGGATTGGGAGTCTGGTAAAAGGGTGGGAAAAAAGGCAGGGATATACTAAAATACCAGGGTTATGCTATGAAATAGATGCTAGGGTCTAAGTGAACTCTACAAGGCCATAGTGGTTTAATGGTTAGCCCTGACCACAAGTGTTGGTTCTGCCATAGTGATACCTAGGTCAGCTGTAAAAATAGGTACAGAAGGCTCTGGGGGGTTTACCTCGAGGATAAA